>SNQJ01S0087291.1:0-20993 GCA_010110895.2 Picea sitchensis
AATTTCAAATTTGAGAAGCAAGCACGCCGTTTTAAGGACACAAACTGGTGGACGGTATTTATGGGTTAGGTTACAAATGTAATGCTGCTAGTTTTCCTCCTAGGTTTATAAAGTTTTAGGTTGTTTTCTAAGTTTTTATTCCAATATGGTTATATAAATTTTAATTAAATAAAAAAAAATGTTTAAATTATATTTATGAATGTATGGATTTAATCTTCTTAAATTTTTTATAATACTAAGATTATTTATTTATATATATATATATATATATTTTTAAATTTCAAAATTATTTAATCTCTTATTTAATTAATTTATTTAGTTTTATTTTTTTAATTTTGAATTTTTTTAACAAATTTGAACAAATTACAAATTTTTATTGTTTAAATTGTATTTATAAATGTATAAATGGATTCAACCCTAGTACTAACTTATTTTAGGATGGAGTAATTTTAAATATTGATATGTGAGAATCAACATGATAGAAGTATCAAGATTATTATTATGGTTTTTTTAAGTGAAAAACTTAAAAAATAATTAAAGTGTAGAAAGTAAAATTTTATCTTATATTATTAAGGTTATAACAAAATAAATGTCATTTATCTTCAGCTTTTTTTTTTCTATCACAATTTTTTAGATTTTTTTTTTATCATAGGGTGTTTTTTTTAGTCCCATGACTTGTGTCAAAATGAAATTCATCATTGTTCTTGTTTTTTTAAATTCATTTTGCTTTTTAAATTTAAATTGTAGAAAAATAATTCAAATTCTTTGTATTTATGATTTTATTCTTGTTTTAGTTTTTATCTTTAAAATTCATTAAAATGTATGATGTAAATTGGATCTTCACCGAAAACATTTTGTAAAATTATAATAAATTTGTATATGTTATTTTTATTCTATTTTATTTTTTTACAAAATCAGAAGTGAAAACTAACCATGTGACGATTGGCCTTTTAAAGGCAGTGCATTAAAAGAATGTAGGTTGTAAAAGAATGATGGTCACTCTTACCATAATAAAGATTCCTGTCATCTGTGAATTCCCTTTACATATGGTCGATTTATTACTTTGAAGGATTATCTCATTCATTGTGGTTAGTTATTCACTCAATATCTCCATATATTTTTAATAAAATTGATGCAAGAGTATAGGGGTTTTCATCGGGATAGTGTGACATATTTATAGAGTGAGAAAAGGATTCCATCTAAGCTTGATTCCAAATCAAAACTAGTTTGATTGGGAAAGACATTAAATTTATTTCCTCAACATTAATCTGTTGAAGTAATACATACGTCATAGGCCAATTGTATCATATTAGGTTTTTTTATATATAATTTTAAATTTTTTGAGTTTTTTTCACTTTTTAAAAGTTTTTTTTGGGTTAGATTTTTATTTTTTTATTTTCTCTTATTATATATATATAATTATATGGTTTTTTTCTTCTTTAGTTTTTTAGGTTTTTCTTTAATAGTTTTTTTTAATATAAATTTGTTTTTAAAATGTTTATTCTTTTAAATTTCAATTCTTTTTGTTTTCTTATTTTTTTTAGTTTTTAATTGATCCAAAAAAAATAAATTATATTTTCTAAATATTTAAAAATAATGTTATTTAACTACAAACAACAAAGAAAAAATAACATTGAAATAAAAAAAAAAAATTAAATAGATGAAACAAAGAAAATTTAAAATATCAAAAAAACACCTAAAAAGGGAGGGGGTGCTAGCGATACCACCATTTTTAAAAACGAGGTAAAAAAATTGACCACCAAAAAAACAAGAACTTTGTAGAGTTCTCGTTAAGTTGGTAACTATGTTATCCTTGAAAGCGTCTCATTTCAGAGGGGTCGATGACACTTATTAATTAGTAATCATTGGTGCTAATGGAGATGGAGATAACATCGCTTAATCAATAGGATATAAAGAGGCTTACGTGTAAAGTTATGACACTCAATGGTGTTAGTTGTAACCTCAACAACATCTGACTGTACACTTCCAGCTGTTCTGACTAGCTGTACCAGTTGTTAGGATTTATTTCATTTTCTTGATTTGGTTGTTTTGTTTTCCTCTTTATAAGTTTATCTTATCATCTAATACATTTGCACTTTGCACTTTCTAGTTCCCAATATGTCTACTCTGTATTGCCTACTTTGTTTCTTGTTTTGTCATGGTATCAGAGTGCAAGATGTAAGACTCTTCACAGATCTTAGAGAGCAGTCTGCTCAAAAGAGCACGGGAGACATCACAACGCGTGGAGGCAGCCCTGCAGAAGGAGATTCAAAGGACAAAGCGTTTACAAATTTGTGAAATCCCTTCTTCAGGAGGAAAATCCAGAAGTAGCAGAGGAGAAGCTACAACAACCATTAGATTGGCTGCAAGAACAGATCTAAGCCATTAGATCAATCCTAGATAGATTGAGGAGTGCGCAGAGGAGGCAAACAGATCTCAACCATCAGATATAGCCGCGAGCGACAGTAGCCGTTCGATCAAGGAAAGGAACACAAGTTTTAACAATTGGAGTCCCTCGGACTCCACGAGTCTAGAATATTTTGGGATTATGTGCAAAGGAGAGTAGACTCCCAAAGTCTCGAAATCCAAATCAAATATGGATCGCTGGATCCAGTGAACACGTGTCAGTAGATTATTGGGTTTGGAATCCCGACAATCCGAGAGATCAGAGGTGAGGAGTGATCAGTCCACCCGAAGCTCCGAAGAGTGGAGTTGATCTCAACTGTCGATTGAGTAGGTAGAACGTGGAAGTAGATATTGCAGTTCAGAGACTTGGCACTTCAAAGGAACTTGGGCAAGAGTTGTTAAGGTGTGAATACTCCCAAAGAAGCGGAGCACATCCTTGTCGTTGCCACCAGTGACATGCGACAACAGATCCCATTCACTCCAGAGGTTTAGCACTCTGGAGGAACAGAGCCCAATGGATGAAAATAATCTTAGCCGTTAGTCGGAAAGGACACGTGGATCGTCAGATACCACACTCTACGAGTTCGTTAATTCGACAATCCAGAGGATTGTTGGTATTGTGCATTGAAAAGCCTTGAAGCTCAGAGTCCCAAAGAGGATCGAGACCATTGATTTCTGTAGTTTCATGGCACTAGATCTGGAGGTTTGGAAATTTGGTACTCTAGAGGATTCGCATATTGAAACAACCAGGACTCCTGAAGGTGGGAGTCTCAGAGAAGATCTTGGTCGTTGATTTGTTGAGGTTTGAGCGTCGTTAGATATATGCATCTTTGGATGGTTCTCCACTTCGACACTTCACATATATTATATATTAGAGCGATGGAAGGTTCTGAAGCCCGAAGTCTTGAAGAAATTGTGAGTTGTTGATGTCGGATGAACAAGGACCATTGATCTTCGTTATTATTTGGGACTTCACCTATTCGGAGGAACCGAGGTTTTGACGTATTGAAACGCCCGGAGCCTGAAGCCTCAGAGTGCCTGGTTTTTATCCCTTGGTCACATGAGGATTTAACATTTAAATTTCTTTTTGTTAAAAATAAATAAGCATTGGATCTAGAGAAAACCTAGATGGCTTGATTTTTCCATTAAAGGGTTACAGTCAAAGAGAATGTGGTTCATAGTTCTGACTCTATACTATCTTGTGCTCGGATAGTCAGATCTAGCAAAATCCATAATAGGAAACAAGTATCTTCCTGTAGATCTAATTTTTAAAATGGGCTAGAGCTCGAATTTCGCTGGTGTGTTTAGACCCCCGAGGACCTAGTTTTACACGCGGCAAATGGGAAGAGGACATTTCTATTTGCATCAAGCCGTATCAGTGGTATTTTTTTATCCCTGAGGAAGAGCACGAAAAGTACTAACAATTTGTTTTTTGTTCTGTATTTTTTTTTACAGAAATGACCACCTCTAACAATTTAGGACCAACACAAGGGCTAATTCTTATTGGGAAGAACTATAAATTTTGGTCTCTCAGAATGAGATCCTTCTTATAATCACATTAGTGCTAGGATCGAGTGGATCATGGCTATGTGGAACCATATCCAACATCTCTAGATGCCATGACCAATCAATAGAGAAATACTCAGGCATAACAGAGGATAAGAGAGAATAAGACCAAGTTCTAGATTCATAACTCAATGGATGACTCAATTTTCTAAAAAATCACAGGCGTTGTTACCTCAAAACAGGTCTAGGACATCCTAAGAATAACTTACCAGGGAAATGACAAGGTCAAAATAGTCAAGTTGTAGACCTTGAATCCATGGAAGCTTCTCACCTCAAATATGATCCTTGGCAATGGTCATTCTCTGATAGCTTTCACCCTCTTTGGATCTATCTTCAATTCATTTGAAGAGATCACAAAACTCAAGTAAATGAGTTATGTTTTCATAGAAGAGGATTTTGTTAAAGTTATCAGTAGTTTCTCCCACTCCAATCTTCTCATTACTAATGTTAAATGCCTCAAATGCTCTTCTTCAGTTTTACTGAAGACTAGTATATCATCTAGATATACAATCACAAACTTACCAATAAAATCCTTTAATAATTCATTCATAAACCTCATAAAAGTAATTGGGGCATTTGTTAATCCAAATGGCATAGCAATTTTCTCATACAACCCTTCATTTGTTTTGAAGGCTATTTTCCACTCATCACCTTCTCTCATTCTTATATCGTGATATCCACTTTTCAATTCTATGTTTGAAAAATAATTTGCTCCACTCAAACAATCCATTAAGTCATCTATCCTTGGTAAAGGAAATATGTACCTAATGGCGATCTTATTTATGGATCTTGAGTCTGTACACATTCTCCATCCTCCATCCTTCTTCGGACTTAACACAGTTGGTACTGCGCATGGACTCAAGATTTATCTGACTAAATCCTTGTCCATCAAATCCTGGACTTATCTCTTTACCTCCTCATTTCCTTGAGTTGTTAATCTGTACTCTTCCTTGATCGACAGACTATCTCCTGGTATTAGATCAATGTGATGGCTTATACTCCTGATGGGTGGCAATGAGATTGACAACTCATCCACTACTATGTCAACAAAATTCTCTAACGGTTCCTGAACTTCTTCAGGTAGATCATCCATAGAAGTACTTGTAAGGAAAACTATGGGTTTCCTTACCACAACAAACTATATCTCCTGTTCCTTACTGAATTCACTCAAGAGTTCCTTCCCACTCATGAGAAGTTTTCTTGTGTTGGCTTCTTCCTTTACTTTCTTTTCTTCAATTGGTAGCAACATGTGTGTCATACCATTATTCTCCAAAGTGTAAATATTTTTTCTCCCATCATGAATGACATTCCTGTCATACTGCCATTGTATCCCCAACAAAACATGACATACATCCATGGGAATCACATAACACAAAATATCATCTCTATATCATGCTATCTTAAATTCAACTAAGCATTGTTTGGTTACCATTACCTAGTGTTCTTTTTGCAACGATGAGACCTTATATGGACTCGGATGTGGAGTTGTCTCTAGCTCCAATTTCTCCACCATCTCCGTGGATACTAATTTATCAAAGCTCCCACTATCAATTATCACCTTGCATACTCTATCTTTAGTCTTGCAAGAAGTCTTGAACAAATTTTTGCTCTGCACTAGTTTTTCAACCTATGGCTCCAGCTTCAAGAGAACTTTCTTCATCACCAAAGATCTCCCATCTTCTACACCTTTTTCTTTAACATTCTGCTTTTGTGCTTCTGAAATGTGAGCTTCACCTCCTCCCTATTTCTTTCTCTCGGGGCATTCCCAAGACTTGTGTCCTGCCTTTCCACATGCATAAAACTTCACTTCACCTCCTCTTCCTCTTCCTCTTCCTTGAGGAAAAACATTTCTTCCACCATACTGTCTCCCTCGGGAACTTCCTCCTCTTTTTGAGTGACTATGTAGTTTTTCAGTCTCAACCTTGGGCTTCTGTGCCTTGTCATGGGCAATTCCTTTGCCTCTGTTTACACTTCTTTCCCTTCTTCGTTGGCTTTGCTTTCTGGCTAAATTTTCTTCTGCCTTTAGTGCAATCTGATAAGCATACTCCACTATCCTCACTATCATCATGTTGATTTTGTCTTGGATTTCATATCTCATGCAATTTATATGCTTAGCAACCTTTTCATCATCTTTCTCTCTTTGTCCAGCCCTGATGTTTAATTTGTAATACTCCTCTGTGTACTCTTTCACAGTCATTCATTTCTATCTCAGGTTCTGCAACTTCCTGAACAGATTTATCTGATAATCCTTAGGTATGAATTTAGCCTTCATCTTGGCTACCATTCTATCCCGGCTCTTAATATTTTTCTTTCCTTTGCATCTTTTGTCATCTTGCATTTCATCCCACCATAGTGTTGCATGTCCTTTTAATCTAGTGACAACATGTTTCACCTTCTTCTCCTCAATGATATCTTCATAGTCAAATTACTTGTCCATTGACCTTATCCAATCCAACAATTCTTCAACATCTAAGGTTCCTTCATACATTGGGATGTCTATCTTCGCTCTAGCTCCCAATTTGAAAACCGCTTCCAATAATCTTTCTTCTGCAGCATCTTGTACTACAACTTCTTCAACTTCCACTTCTTCGTTCTCTGCATCACTGACGTCTCCAATATCAGGTGCTCTCCTTTGCGATGTCTCCATAACATCCAACCTTGCGTGAAGTTCTCACATCTCCCTTTCCATAGCTCGATTTTCTACAGGTGGCTCCGCACGTCTTCTAGGCGGAACTATGCTAAGATTTCTCCTTTACACAACTAATACTTGATGTATCTGATACCACTTGATGGTATCAGACTATCTCATTTTTCCTACAGAAATCAGTTATGTAGCTTTGATACCACTTGATGTAGGCCCCCTTCCTTCCTAGGGATTATGCGACCTCCCAATCAAGGATATTCAAGAACCTTGAGCCGAATTAGCTCTTTGGGACTTCAATAGACCTAAAACAAATGAGACACAGGCCCCCTTAATGTTACCTGCAGGTTCAGGTTACCCGCAACCCTGCTCTCTAGCACTTCTAGCAACACCAATTTTGCGAGTACTAGCTCCCGCACTAGACTCCTTCTCCGATATGACCATGGGATGTGACCATGGGTCATCTCTCTTCGTAACTTCGGGCTTCGACGGGATTTTTACCTCCACCCTTGTTTCCTTCCAAAAACACCTTATTCCAAAACACATAGATCTTTGTCACGTGTCCTCCTGGATCCGATGGTCTAGCTCTAATTTGTCCTTCACGACTTCACGAATATTTCAATCGCTCCATGAAATCTTTGAATCTCGACTTCCCAAACTCTCCAGCCTGTTGCTACATATCCTCCTCGTAGCCAATGGCTAGGATCACTTTGTGACTTCCTGACTTCGGCGACCCCTCACTCTTACAACACTCATGCGCCTTTGAACCACGAAGTGCCAAAAGGCTTCATGAATATCCTCTATGAAACTCTCCTAGTTATGATGGTTTATAATGATTATGCTTCCTCATCAAATCAACTATAACCCTTTAATGGCTAAAACCAAGTTCTTCGAGTGTTTCTTTTTAACGAAAACGAATTTTAACTTTATCCCCTCATATGACCAAGGGATAAGAACCAGGTGCTCAGTGGTTTTAGGCGTTTTAAAACCTACAATCCTATGAAGTCAAGAACTAGAGAATAGGTGAATAGATCAATGGTTCTCGTTGATCTAAGATCAACGACCCATAATTACTTCGGTACTTTGGGCTTCAAAACATTCCACGGCTCTAATTCACAATACCCGCGAAGTGTTGAAGGAGGGAACCTTCCGAAAATGCATAGATCTGATGAATCTTACACCTCACCAAACCAATGGTCAATATCCTCTTTGGGACTATGACCTTCAGGAGTTTCTGTCTACTGACTAGCACAAACTTCCAGAGTGTCCAATCTCAAAAGTGACGATATCTGCCTCCACGTGTCCTTTCAATTGGACAAATGAGATTGGCTCTAATATTCAGGCCTTCGGCTGTCCTCCCAACTCTGCACCGTGTTCTCCTAAAACTCCAAACTAATGAAGTGATAGATTCTTCGTCCATGTGTCCAATGAGATCAAGGGATGAGATTTACTTCAGAATCCCGGGCTTCGGGAGTTCCGAGGCACACAATAATATAAACCTCCGAAGTTTCTACCTTCCAGAGTGTTAGATCTAGCGAAACGTTTCCACAACCTTCAACGGTTCAGATTAACTTCGACCTCCAACAAATTCTTCAATTTGTAAACGCTCCAAAGTGCTAAGCCTCCAAAGTAAGGGATTTGGCGTGATGTGTCCTTGTTGATGGAGGCTCCCGATGAACTCTGGTCTTTGGGCCTCCATGATTTCTCACTTCACACCTCCAAGTTTCCTCCAAAGAGTCTATCCTCCGAAGTGCATGATCTATTGCCACGTGTCCCCTTGTGATCAACAATCTATATTAACTTTGGATCCTATTCCTTTGGGCCTCCAAACCTCTTCTGATCTACTTCCACGTGGCCTTTCCACCGACAGTCTCGATGCACTCCGCTCTTCAGAACTTTGAGTGCCTCCTTAGCTTGAGCAGTTGTTTCCTCCTAGAGTGCTTACCCTCAAAAATCAAGAATTCGTTGGCATGCGTCCTTTGAAAATGGACGATCCTGATTCATTTGGATACTTTTGGGAGACTCGTCTCCTCTATGCCTAAAAATAGAAAAAAACTCTAAACTTTTGAAGTCAAGGAGGCTAAGGGTTAAACACCTTGTGACTTACCTGGATTTGACGACTGTCAATCCACTCGCTTAGATACGGCGACTGAAATCTATTCAACACCTCTGTGTGCTTCAAGTTCTATCTAGTCTTGATCTGAATTCATAGATATGTTCCCATGGCCGATCTAACGACTGTTGTAGCTACTCCTATGCTACTTCTGCATCTTCCTCCTGAAGAAAGATTCCATGAATTCTTAAATCTCTTTGTCTTTAATTTTTTTTTTGCAAGTCTACCTCCTCACACTGTGATGTCTCCAACGCTCCTTTAGCGGACCGCAGACTGCTCTCCAAGCTCTGTGAATAGTCTTACCTCCCATGCTCTGATACCATGAAAAAACTATAAACATAAGAGAAAATACATAAGAGACAGATCTAGAATAGGAAAATTGAGTGTCTGAATGTCTTAGATGATACGATATACCTTATAGGCGAGAAACATAACAATTGAATCGAGAAACAAAGAAGAAATCATAAGGACTGGTAGCACTGGCCCGAACAACTGGCAATGTGCAATCATACGTTGTTGAGGTTATAAATAACAGTTTTAAGATCGACCGCCAAATTTGAGAAGCAAGCACGCCATTTTGAGAGTAACCATATGTTATGGGTTATGGGTTAGCTTACAACTATAAGCCCTAGTCCTAAATGTTTTATAAAATTACTTTTTTTTTTCTGTGATACTTTTCAGGGATATTTGTTCGAAATTCGATGAGAAATTATTAGACTCACATATTTGAGTGATTATTTTTGTACAATCTGAGTTTCCTAGGGATTCTTCAACACGGTGAATCCATTTTTGCATTTAAAAATGGATTTTAAACAACAAAAAATAGTGATTTGGTGCAAATTTATATCCCAGATTCATACAAAAAAAACCTTTTCGTAGAATAGTTACATAAATCGCAAGTGTAATGTTGGTTTCCTATTAAGAGGTTGTAGGTTCAGATTCATAGAGATATAATATATTGTAAGTAGTTGTATAAATCTTCTAAGTTTTGACATTTTCATCCAATCCTCCAATATAAATTTGAACGAAATCACAATTTTATGTTGTTTAAAGTTTAAATTGCATTTCTGATTACATAAATGAATGGATTCAGCCATTGTAAAAACCCTTAAATACTAAGATTATTTATTTATATATTTTTCTTAATTTAAAAATTATTTAATCTATTATTTAATTAATTAATTTAATTTTTATTTCATTTTGAAAATTTTTAACGTTCTATCTAACATATTTTAAAATGGCGAAATTTTAAATATTGATATATGAGAGTCAATATAGTAGAAATAGTAGAAGTATTAAGTTTATTATGGTTTATTATTTGAGTTTGAAAAGTAATTAAATTGTGGAAAGTAAAATTATATCTTATATTATTAAGGCTATAACAAAGAAAATGCCATTTATCTTCAAATTTTTTTCACAATTTCTTTTCACAAAGAAAAGGCTATAACACAATTTTTTAGATTAGTTTATCATAGAGTGTGTTTTAGTTCAATGACTTGTGTTGCTATGAAAGGCATAATCATTGTTCTTGTTTTTTCTAAGATTCATATAACACAATTTTTTAGATTAGTTTATCATAGAGTGTGTTTTAGTTCAATGACTTGTGTTGCTATGAAAGGCATAATCATTGTTCTTGTTTTTTCTAAGATTCATTTTGTTATTCAAATTTAAATTAGAACTTATAGAATCATTGTAATAATTTCATTTTTATTTATTTATTTTTATTCGAATTGGATTTTCACCCAAAATATTTTGTAAAATTGTAATAAATTTGTATTTGTTATTTTTTTTTTTTTTTGTTTTTTTTTTTGGAAAAATGGGAAGTGAGAACTAACCATGTGATAGTTGGGATTTTAAAGGAACTGTATTAAAAGAATGTAGGTTGTAGCGAAGAGAGAAAAGAGGGAGGTACAATCGCAAAAGTTAGATCTTGAAGAGGTCAGCATGCTTAAGATTGAGTGGACCAAAGAGTTAATGTGCATATTCACTCTAAGTGAAGGTGTCTCTAATCCATGGCCTACTGCAATTTTGGTCTTCACAGTGTGTAACAATACACAAAGTTTTTGTACGGTTTATCCATTTATAATTTTCTCCTGACCATAATAAAGATTCCCATCAACTATGAAATTTCTTTATCATTGTTTTGATTTCATGGCTATTGTGTGAGTTTTGTGCTATGAATGATTTTGGTTATGATTGATTCGAGCTACAACAATCGATTTGTATGGGCATTGGGTGTTCACCTCTTGAGGGATAATATTCCCTTTATGAAGGAATTGGTTGCAAAATGTAATCATTCCAATGATTGGTTAAATCCATGAGAGTTGTGTACACACACAACAAACAATTTTCTTGTATGCACACTCCTTCCCTTACCTATTTCACTGATTGATCGAGGAAAATCACATTCGATAGTGGATAGGGTTTCATTGCATGATGATGGTGTTCACTTGGGCGAAATTCCTCCTTGCTGGGCATCCCAATCGACTATCTAGTCAATGTTAGCCATTACTTGGCCATTTTCTCAGAGTTTGGAGTTCTCCTTCTGTCCGCAAAAAGTGGGTCAACTCTCTTGCATAGTATTTTCACTATGGTCAATTTAATTCCCTGTAGAGTGAATTCCTTCATTGTTAGGTATTAAGTTTGTGGGGGTTGGTGTAATACGCCATTCCTTTGGGCCCAACATTCTCCTTTTAATCTGTTTATGCATTGGCTCCACCTCACTAAGTTGTCACACAACTGATCACACACAAAGGTGGTCCAAGTGTTGGGTTGAAGTGCGACTTGAGTGATTAAACCCCACCAGGTAGAATCTCTGGTTTGGTGAATCCCCTTTAGATACGGTCAATTTATTCCTTGGAAGGATAATCTCATTCACTCGGGTTCATTGTTGACTCAATATTTCCAATTATTTTTAATAATATTGATGCTAGTGAGTAGGGCTTGTCATTTGGATAAGGTGACATACTTATAGAGTGAGAAAATGATTAGATCCACCCTTTAGTCCAAATCAAAACTTGTTATATTGGAAAAGACATTGAATTTAATTCTACAATAGATTTGTGTTGATGAAATAGACACACCATATGCCCACCATTTACAGATCATATGGTATCAAATCAGGTTAGTTAGAAACCTTGAAATAGTTTCCATGGTAAAATCCTTGAATAGGGAGAAGCTGGAAGAGCTGAGAGACTCCAATAGGAAAATCCAAGAAGAAACTTTGTATTGGAGACAAAAAGAAGATGAGTTGGAGAAAGAGATTTCCAACCAGCATGGCTCCTTCACCACCATAAGGGAATAATTAGACTGGAGAAGGTTGCAACTCTTGCAACTAAGGGAGAGATTCATTGATATGGGTGTTTGGAAAGAGTAAAAGTTAATGAAGGTCACTACTCACCTATACCATGACTTGGCAACAAATGAAAAGACCTTGAAGAATCTAGAAGCAATTGTCCAAGAGACCAAGCAAGTCCATTCCATTTCCACTGTCGAAGCTAGTACCATGACGTAGGAAAACATGGTAAACTCACCTTCCAATACCCTTGGTGACTCTGAAAAGCACACTAGAGGCATTGGTTCCATGCTCATGAGGAAAATGGGCTATCATGGCCAAGGGCTAGGCAAGGAAGGCCAAGGGATTTTGATTCCTATTGTAGCTGAGTAGAGGCCCAATCATGAAGGCCTAGGATTCAATTGATAAGAAGAAAAACCAAGTAAATATCAAACCACTTTCATCAAGGCAGAGGAACCAAAAAAGAAACGTCACTCAAATTGTCTATTTATTTTCTCCAAAAATAAAAAGAGAATTTGGAGAATTATGAAGACATGCATTGTTTTAAAGCCATGTTTGTAGGAAAAAACATCTCAATATTTTTTAATAGAAAATACTTTTGACATTTTGTTTTGTCATAAATTGTTTTTTAAATAACAATGCTAATATATTAAAAAATGTTAAAACTTAAATTGTATCACTTAAATAACTTTCTATCTAATATCAAACCAAACTTCAAACTAACTTAATGTATTCACTTTGAGAAACACAAACATATTGCAAATCCATAACTCTTAGGACTTGAAATGACATTCTACATGGATTTAAAAAAAAATAAGGATGAATTGCACAACTCCAAAAAAATAGGAATCTTTCTTGATAACCGCAAATGGTAACAATATTAAATGACTAGGAATCTTTCTTGATAACCCCAAATAGTAACAATATTAAATGACCATATGAAACTGAGTGTGAATGACATTAACAATGTCTTATTTATATTAATTTGTCAATCACATTTCCACAGAAAATTGAAGAAAAAAAAATCAATTTTGAAATTAAAAATGGAGTTTAACTTTCAATTGCAATTCAAAACTCAATTACTTGAAATCATTTGAAATTAAAAATGGAGTTTAACTTTCAATTGCAATTCAAAACTCAATTACTTGAAATCATCAGTCGCTTAGCCCATCAATATGGCTTTCTGGGACTGAAAAAGGACTATAAATCTCAAAACAGCAGCAACTGAAAGGCCGAGTGAATAAGGATTCATAGTGGGAAATTTATCATTTTTATCATAAGCAAAGCTTGGGAGCTGGATTCTGGAACTCAGCGAAAATGCAAACCTATTAAAAGTCACCACTTTCGACTCAACTACCTTAGCCATTGGTTTGAGCACTTGGTTCCATGAGAAGGCCAATGATCCAAACCCGTGCAAAAAAATTGCAAGAACGACCCCAATGGGAAGGTTATTCTGTTTGATTTCAGAAAGTCTATTTCCCATATCCTCAGTGCCCATAGTAGAAGAATCTGCTAATTTATAGTGGACTTGAACCCAATTGATCGATGCCCACAAATATACTATCTGGATAAGCTAACATCCTGATCTACTATCTGGGTATCCACTATCTCATCCTGATCTACTCCATCCATTATTAACTTCTTTTTCTTTTTCTTCTTCTGATTACTAATCCTAGCTTCATCTAGAGACCGAAATTCATCCTAGCTTCATCTAGAGACCGAAATTCCGTACCACCCAATTCAGCTTCCCTTGCATTACATTAAATTCTACACTTCAAAACACTTATCTTAATAACAGTTTCAGGCACTGCCCACTTTGGCTTTTATTTAGCACTAGTTTTCTTTTGTTCTTCTCTTCTGTATTGAACATGCTTGAGTTGCTAGTACTGCACACGACAATTTTTGGCCTAATCTTTTGTTAAATGATACATATTTAATAGAATGAGCTGCAAAAATGGAAGGCTAGGTTGCTTGCGGCAATGGAAAGGACAAGTATGGGCCTTCATGGATTACAAAACAATTAATTCATCTAAAAATGGATAGCAAAAAATGGGGCAGAAGATTTCAGTAAAATGTCACAGGTGATGAAAACAGAAATACAAAGCAATTTGGTAAGAGTCACAGGTGATGAAAACAGAAATACAAAGCAATTTGGTAAGAGATTAGCTTCAGTGCTCAGCTCTTGTGATTTCAAGCCATATTGTCACATGCATTTGCATTTGCATTTGCCAGACAAACACATGCATTTGCCAGAAAGTCAAAAATAGAGCAGAAAAATTCAAGAGAGCCAAAGTAAACAAGAGGTGTAATGTTATCCACAAATTCGCAGTCATGGCTAGTTTTGTCACCGGTGTTGTCCGTGGCCTAAGTCACATTATAACTGAATATTCAAGAGATTATTGCAGGATCGCTTCCAACGGTGAGAAAAAGAAAACATATACTGCAATGTAGTGTTCATTATGGAGGTTCCAGCATGACGCATATTTTTCATCCTCCTCCTGTTGTCTCTGGCTCCTGCTCTACCTCCTGACATCACCCTGCAACGTTTAAGTTTTTTAATTTGAAATTCAAACAGACCATCCCATCGCATTTATTATTACACTGCATTGCTAACTCAACCATCCCTTGAATCGCTCGACAACACTGTTTGCTTACTCAACCATCCGCAAACGGGCTAGATCACTTCTTTAGCTTCCGATCTTGTTGTATGTGACTATCCGAGCACGAGATCTACAGAGTCAGAATTCTGAGCTACGTTCGTTATCGTCTATAACCCTTTGATGGATAAAACCAGGTGCTTCGGGCGTTTCTTTTTAATGAAAAATATTTTTAACTTTAACCCCTCATATGACCAAGGGATAAGAACTAGGTTCTCTGGGGTTTCGGGCGTTCTAAAACCTAAGATCCTCTAAAGTCGCGAACTGGCAGATAGGTGAATAGATCAGTGAATAGATCAAAGGTTCTCGTTGATCTGAGATCAACGACCCATAATTACTTCCGGACTTTGGGCTTAAGAACCTTCCACGACTCTAATTCAAAATACCCATGAAGTGTCGAAGGAGAGAACCTTCCAGAGATGCATAGATCTGACGACTCTTAGACCTCACCAAACCAATGGTCAAGATCCTCTACGGAACTACGACCTTCGAAAGTTTATGTCTGTTGACTAGCACAAATGTATGGAGTGTCCAATCTCCGAAGTGACGAGATTCACCTCCACGTGTCCTTTTGATTGGACAAATAAGTTTAGCGCCGGTCTTATGGCCTTCGGGAGTCCTCCCAACATTGTGTCGTGTTCTCCCCAAATCCTGAACTAACGAAGTGACAGATCCTTTGTCGATGTGTCCAACGAGATCAAGGGCTGAGATTTAATTCGAATCCTCGGCTTCAGGGGTTCTGAGGCACACAACACTACAAACCTCCAAAGTGTCCACCTTCCTGAGTGTTAGAGCTGGCAACACGTTTCCACAACCTTCGGCAGTTCAGATTGTCTTCAAGCTCCGACAACTTCTTCACTTCATAAACCCTCCGGAGTGCTAAGCCTCCAAAGTAAGGGATCTGGCGCGATGTGTTCTCGTTGATGGAGGGTCCAAATGAACTCTCGGCTTTGGGTCTTCGGTAGTTCTCGCTTCACACCTCCAAGTTTCCTCTGAAGAGTCTACCCTATGAAGCATAGGATCTCCTGCCATGTGTCCACTTGTGATCAACAACCTATATTAACTTCGGATCCTAGTTCTTTGGGCCTCCAAACCTCTTTCGATCTGCTTCCACGTGGCCTTTCCACCGACATTCTAGATGCACTCCGCTCTTCGAAGCTTAAAGAGTCTCTTGATCTTGAGCAGTGGCTTCCTCCTAGATTGCTTACCCTACGAACCCAAGGATCCATTAACATGCGTCCTTTACAAATGGACGGTCCTGATTCACTTCGGGACTTTTGGGAGACTTGTCTCCTCTATGCCTAAAAATAGGAAAAACCTATGAACTTTCGAAGTCAAGGAGGCTAAGGGTTAAACACCTTGCAACTTACTTGGATTCGACGACTTTCGATCCACTCGATCAGATCCGATGACTGAGATCTGTTCGACTCCTCTGCGTGCTTCAAGTTCTATATGGGCTTGATATGACATCCTAGATATGTTACCGTGACCGATCTAACGACTGTTGTAGCTGCTCCTATGCTACTTTTGAATCTTCCTCCTAAAGAAGGATTCCATGAATTCTTAAAGCTCTTTGTCTTTAATTTTTTCTTTTCAAGTCTTCCTCCTCACACTGTGATGTCTCCAACACTCCTTTAGCGGACTGTGGACTGCTCTCCAGGCTCTGTGAAGAGTCTTACCTCGCATGCTCTGATACCATGACAAAACTATAAACATCAGAGAGAATACATAAGAGACATATCTAGAATAGGAAAATGTAGAGCGTGGATGTATTAGATGATAGGATAAACCTTAAAAGAAAGAAAGATAACAATTGAATCAGGAAACAAAGAAGAAATCCCAAGGACTGGTAGAGCTAGCCAGAACAACTGACAATGCACAGTCATACGTTGTTGAGGTTATAAATAACAGTTTTCATAAAGACCGTCAAATTTGAGAAGCAAGCACACCATTTTAAGAGCGACTGTATTTATGGCTTATGGGTTAGCTTACAACTATAAGCCCTAGTCCTAAACGTTTTATGAATTTTATTTTATTTTTTATGTGATACTTTTTGAGGATATTTGTTCAAAATTCGGTGAGAAATTGTTAGACTTGCAGATTTGAGTGATTATTTTTGTACAATTTGAGTGTCCCGGGGATTCTTCACCACACTGAATCCATTTCTGCATTCAAAAATGGATTTTAAACAACAAAAATAGTGATTTGGTCCAAATTTATAGCTCATATTCATACCAAAAAAAACTTTTCGTAGAATAGTTAGACAAAACCCAAATGTAATGTTTGTTTCCTCTTAAGAGGTTGTAGTTTTAAATTCATAGAGATATAGTATGTCATAAATAGTTGTATAAACCTTCTAAGTTTTGACATTTTCATCCAATCCTCCAATATAAATTTGGAGGAATAACAATTTTTTTTGTTGTTTTTTGTTTAAAATTTAAATTGCATTTCTACTTATATAAATGTATAAATGAATGGATTCAACCTTTAAAAAAAAACCTAGAATACCAAGATTATTTATTTATATATTTTTCTTAATTTAAAAAAAACCTAGAATACTAGGATTATTTATTTATATATTTTTCTTAATTTAAAAATTATTTAATGTATTATTTAACTAATTTATTTAGTTTTTGTTTAATTTTGCAAAACTTTAATGTTCTATCTAACATATTTTAGAATGGGGCAATTTTAAATATTGATATATGAGAGTCAACAAAGTAGAAGTATTAAGTTTATTATGGTTTATTATGTGAGTTTGAAGAGTAATTAAATTGTGGAGTAAAATTATATCTTATATCGGTTTTTTTTCCTAACACAATTTTTTAGATTAGTTCATTATAGAGTGTTTTTTTGGTAGTTCAAATGACTTGTGTTGCTATGAAAGGCATAAGCATTGTTCTTTTTTCTTTTTTTTTAAGATTCATTTTGTTATTTAAATTTAAATTAGAAATTATAGAATTGTTGCAATAATTTCATTTTTATTTATTTATTTATGATCCGAATTGAATATTAACTCAAAACATTTTGTAAAATTGTAATAAGTTTGTATTTCTTATTTTTATTCTATTTTGTCTGTTTTTTTGAAAAATGGGAAGTAGGAACTAATCATGTGACAATAGGGCTTTTAAAAGAACTACATTAAAAAAATGTAGGTTGCAGTGAAGAGAGAAAAGAGGGAGGTACAGTTGGAAAATTCTGAGCTCAAAGAAGTCATCCTGCTTAAGATTGAGTGGACGAAGGATTTAATGTGCATATTCACTCTAAGTGAAGGTGTTTCTGAGCCATGGCCTACTGCAATTTTGTTCTTCATAATGAGTAACAATACACAAATTTTTTGTACGGTTCATCCATTTATAATTTGCTCTTGACCATAATAAAGATTCCCGTCAACTGTGAAATCGTTTTCTCATTGTTTTGATTTCATGGCTATCGTGTGAGTTTTGTGCTATGAATGATTTTGGTTATGATTGATTCGAG
This sequence comes from Picea sitchensis, assembly GCA_010110895.2. Classification (NCBI taxonomy): domain Eukaryota; kingdom Viridiplantae; phylum Streptophyta; class Pinopsida; order Pinales; family Pinaceae; genus Picea; species Picea sitchensis. Next base: position 18,159 of record SNQJ01S0087291.1, read on the forward strand.
CTACAACAATTGATTTGTATGGGAGTTGGGCGTTCACCTCTTAAGGGATAGTATTCCCTTTATGAAGGCATTGGTTGCAAAATGTAATCATTCCAATGGTTGGTTAAATCCATGAGAGTTGAGTCCACACACAACAAAGAATTTTTTTGTATGCACATTGCTTCCCTTACCTATTTCACTGATTGATCGAGGAAAATCACATTCGATAGTGGATAGGGTTTCATTGCATGATGATGGTGTTCACTTGGGAGAAATTCCTCCTTGTTGGGCATCCCAATCGACTAGCTAGTCAATAATAGCCATTACTTGGCCATTTTCTCAGAGTTTGGAGTTCTCCTTATGTCTGCAAAAAGTGGGTCAACTCTCTTTCCTAGTCTTTTCACTATGGTCAATTTAATTCCCTGTAGAGTGACTTCCTTCATTGTTAGGTATTAAGTTTTGGGGGGTTGGTGTAATACTCCCTTCCTCTGGGCCCAACATTCTCCTTTTAATCTATTTATGCATTGGCTCCACCTCACTAAGTTGTCATACAACTAGTCACACACAAAGGTGGTCCAAGTGTTGGGTTGAAGTGTGACTTGAGCGATTAACCTCCACTAGTTAGACTCTCGGGTTTGGTGAATCCCCTTTACATATGGTCAATTTATTCCTTGGAAGGATTATCTCATTCACTCGGGTTCATTGTTAACTTGATATTTCCAATTATTTTTAATAATATTGATGCAAGTGAGTAGGGCTTGTCATTTGGATAAGGTGACATACTTATAGAGTTAGAAAAGGATTACATCCACCCTTTACTCCAAATCAAAACTTTTTATATTGGAAAAAAAATTGAATTCAATTCTACAACAGATTTGTGCCGATGAAACAAACACGCCATATGCCCACCATTTACGGATCATATGGTATCTAATCGGTTCGTTAGATACCTTGAAGTAGTTTCCATGGGAAAAGCCTTGAATAGGGAGAGTCTGGAAGAGTTGAGAGGCTTCAATAAAAAAATCCAAGAAGAAATTCAGTATTGGAGACAAAAGGAAGATGAGTTGGAGAAAGAGATTGCCAAACAACATGAATCCTTCACCACCATAAGGGAATAATTAGACTGGAGCAGGTTGCAACTCTTGTAGTTGAGGGAGAGATTCATTGATATGGGTAATTGGTAAGAAGAAAGGTTCATGAAGGTCACTACCCACGTATACCATGGCTTGGCAACAAATGAAGAGACCTTGAAGAAGCTAGAAGCAATTGTCCAAGAGACCAAGAAAGCCCATTCCATTTCCACTGTTGAAGCTAGTACCATGACAGAGGAAAACATGGTAAACTCATCTTCCAATACCCTTGGTGACTTTGAGAAGCACACTAGAGGCATTGGTTCCAAGCTCATGGAGAAAATGGGTTATCATGGCGGCTAGGCAAGGAAGACAAATAGATTTTAATTCATATTGTAGCTCAATAGAGGCCCAATCATGAAGGCCTAGGATTCAATGAATAAAAAGAAAAAACAAGTAAATCTCAAACCACTTTCATCAAAATAAGAGGAACAAAAAAAAAAGCATGTAAAATGAGCCACTCAAATTCTTTATTTATTTTTTCTTAAAAAAAAAGAGAATTTGAAAAATTATGAAGACATGCATTGTTTTAAAGCCATGATTGTAGGGCAAAATATCTCAATATTTTTCAACATAAAAGACTTTTTACATTTTGTTTTGTCATAAATTGTTTTTTAAATAACAATGCTAATATACTAAAAACAAAAATATTAAAACTTAAATTGTATGACTTAAATAACTTTTTATCTAACATCAAACCAAACTTCAATCTAACTTAATGTATTCACTTTGAGAAACAAAAACCTATTGCAAATCCATAGATTTTAGTACTTGAAATGGCATTCTACATGGTTTAAAAAAAAATAAGGATGAATTGCACAACTCCAAAAATTTGGAATCTTTCTTGATAACCATCTACTCCATCCATTATTAACTTCTTCTGATTACTAATCCTAGCTTCATCTAGAGACCGAAATTCCGTACTACCCAATTAAGCTGCCCTTGCATTACATTGAATTCTACACCTCAAAACACTTATCTTAATAACAGTTTCAGGCACTGCCCACTTTGGCTTTTCTTTAGCACTAGTTTTCTTTTGTTATTCTCTTCTGTATTGAAGATGCTTGAGTTGCTGGTACTGCACACGGAAATTTTTGGAATAATATTTTGTTAAATGATACATATTTAATAGAATGAGCTGCACAAATGGAAGGCTAGGTTTCTTGCAGCAATGGAATGGAAAGGACAAGTATGGGCCTTCATGGATTACAAAACAATTAATCCATCTGGAAATGGATAGCAAAAAATGGGGCAGAAGATTTCAGTAAAATGGCACAGGGGATGAAAACAGAAATACAAAGCAATTTGGTAAGAGATTGGCTTCAGCGCTCAGCTATTGTGATTTCAAGCCATATTGTCACCCAGATAGACAGACAAACACATGCATTTGCCAGAAAATCGAGAATAGAGCAGAAAAGTTCAAGCGTGCCAAAGTAAACAAGAGGTGTAATGTTATCCACAAATTCGCAGTCATGGCTAGTTTTGTCACCGGTGTTGTCCGTGGCCTAAGTCGCATTATAACTGAAAATTCAAGAGATTATTCCAGGATCGCTTCCAACGGTGAGAAAAAGAGAACATATAATGCAATGTAGTGCTCATTATGGATGTTCCAGCATGACGCATATTTTTGCATCCTCCTGCTGTCATCACCCTGCATCGATTTGAGATAAACATATCGGTTTGAACTAAACATAGTGTTTTTGAAATAGGCGGTGGACTGCAGCGT
>SNQJ01S0087291.1:22679-33027 GCA_010110895.2 Picea sitchensis
CAATCATGATCATGATCAGTCAAAGAAAAAATTCAGAATGTCTACGCCACAAAGAAGATCATTCACTCCCAGGTATGAAAATTTATTTTATGGTCATTGTTTTTATTGTACTAACTTTGGACATAAGGTTGCAGATTGCAGAGATTATAAAAGAAATGTTCAAGCAAACCGTGCCTATGTGGTCGCACATAACATTGATTGTTACAAATGTCATAATTATGGACACATAGCTAGTGATTGTACAAACATGATTGATACTTCCATGAAAAAGAATATTGATATCAGATATAAGAAAGTATGGATAAGAAAACAAGAAGAAAAGGTGAACAAAGACCAGGTACCAGAGATCGCAATATTGACAATAAAACGAGATGAAGAAAACTCTACAGAGAAAAGGAAAGATGTTAGATACAGAAAGGTTTGGAAAATAACTGAAAGAAAGGAAGGACAGGTAAATAAGGAACAGGTTCAAGAGATTATACTTTCAGACATTGTAGTGAAAGATGAATCCACAGATAGAAAGAAAAAAGTCAGAGATCAGAGAGATAATAAATCTACCAATGAAGATGATGATGAATCTACCAATGAAGATGATGAATACACATCAGAGCAGGAATTGTTCTGAGCCATCTGACTTAGAGACTCCCAAGTAATATGAATATCAGACAGGGGGAGTCTATGCGATAGTTGTGACAAACCAAAGAACCATTGTTACACATAAAAAATACTCACTTTGATAGTGTCGCAAGTGTCGTCATTACAAAGGTCACAAGTGTCGCATTTTTCTCACAAGGTCGCAAGTGTCGCATGTTTCTCACAAGTGTCGCAAGTATCAGGGAAGCATACTTCCATGATGCCTATGTCGTGCCTATAATGACATGAGAATGATACTTGAAACACCTCAAACATTTGATTTAGAAGAGGAGAAATGAGTCAGCAGGCTTGCAAAACCTTTTGCCATTTGAAAACACTCAAAAAACTAGATTTTGGAGGAGAGCGCTCCCCTATACCTCCTCTGGGAGAACTGACGCTCTCCCTTACACTGTCTGGGAGCGTTATAAAGCTCCTCTGACCCTTTTGAGGGAGTGCTATGGATTTTGAAAGTGCTAGTGCCCCGCTAAATCCTACTAGGGAGCGCTACAACGCTCTTATGGTCCTTTTGAGGGAGCACTACCTATTTTGGGCAGTGGTTAAGTTGTTGAGATGAATGGGGGAAGGATCCTTTCATTCTTGGAAGGCATTTGGATTCGAATCCCTAGTCCATCCATGATCCTAGGGAAGATCCTCAACTGAAGGAGGCAAATCCTCAACTTCCCCAAGGATATATCAAGTGGTTAAAGCCTCTCCAAGGCTATATAAGCAAGCTTTCTAATGGTGAAAGGGGACTGGAAAGAGAGAATCACACCAGACTTATGATCTCATAAGTGGTGCTAGAACAGAGATATTTTGGAAGCAAGAGACCTATGATCTCATAGGGAGAAATCAGTGAAGATTTCATCATTCAGATCGTGTATCTTTTGAGCAAGGGGTAGACAAGGAGGACTTGACGAAGATGCTAGAATCCATCTACGACTGTAAGCAATGTTTTGTCCTCATTAATATAATTTGATTGGCCCGTTTCTTTTTAATTTGTGTTCAATCTCACATGAATTTGTCTCTTTAGTAGATAGACCTATTTCGGACTAATCTTGATAGAGTAGGAAGTGGTTGTACTTTGTTTGTCTACAGGGCTTATTGAGGAGCGAAAGATTGGAGCTCAACTCGGAGCGTGAAGGGAAAAACGTCGATAAAAAGGTACCTCTCTTCTCCTTCCTTCTCATGTATTAGTTTGTATAGATTTGACAGGAAGTCAGTGTCCATGTTAAGCACTTTTTGTCTTAGAGTTAGGGTCTAGCTCTTTGAGGCAATCTACCTGTCCGTAGGAAGATTTTCCTACAACAGAAACTGACGACTCCGCTGGGGAACGAGTCAAAACTTTTAGTTTTGATTTTTCCTCATAATACCTTGTCTTACCTGATTATTTTCAAGCCTTTTTCATCCCTTTATATCTGATTGCATTTGTTGATTGACTCTTTACCCCATCACACTCAGCTTGATTGTCAAAATTTGACTGAAATTTTGGATTTTTGGACTTTTTTCTGAGCTTTAGGACTTCAAGGCTCCCCTGCCTTGTTAGCAGAGTGCCAACGCTCCCTTAAGTTGTTGGACAGAGCTTTATAGTGCTCTGGTGGCCCTTATACCAGAGCGCCAACCCTCTTTTTCCAAAATTGCAATTTTTGGAGGTCAAAACCCTGTTTTTTGACTTGTTGAGTTGTTTTGTGATTCAATCATTCTTCCTTTGACCTTTGACATGCTTCATCTTGAGAAGTAAACATCTTTTTTCTCATATTTTATTCCCTTCTTCATTCTTTTTGAGTTTTTGCTGTTGAGAGCTTGAAATCAATCCCTTGCTTTCTTCTCTCATATCCGACTGAGCGGGAACTCTAGTGAGGGACATTAGAAGTCTGTGACTCTTCTCATTTGGTTCTTTGAGGTCATCTGATCCATTCTCTTTCTCCTTCCTTTTTCGTTTTTGGTTTTCTTTCTCTTGTTTGATTGCAAAAGGGTGTGTTTTTTGTGCGAAATCTGTGTTTTCTTGTCTGAATCTCCTTGATCTGAAAGGGTAGTTGGCAGGAGAAATTTTGCATTGAATTGATTATCATTCGCATACAAACGACAAAAGTACATCTTAATGATTAGTTTGCATATTAGTTTTCATTTCTGAAATGTTGTAGCATCATATTGGATTTGATTGAGAACAAAATCGATTGAGGGCATTCCTTATCAAGTGTTTGATAGTGAAAATGACTCTTCCTCTTTCCCTTAAATAGGTATTCATTGAAAAGAAATGATTGCTTATCATATTTCATGCATATTTTTGGGAATCGAGTCATCATTCCATCAGTTTCAATTTCGTACACCCTCTGAGTAAACAACAACCATTAAAATCAACGCTTAACTAAAATTTATCAGACTTTTTACATCTTTGTTAGCAAACCTACATTAGTTTAAGGTGTAGGGCTTTGGAATAGGTTGAAAGGTTAACTTTCCAAAGCTATCAAACAAACTTAATATCTTGTGGTAGGGAGAGTCAAATACAATTGTCATATTAGTCTTCCTGGGATCCCCCTCTCACACAGGGGTTACACACGAGGTCGCATTCGGGTGAGTTACAGAGATTATCCCTCCGTGGCCCAACTGTTTGTAGTGGTAGGATCGTATATTGGGGATCACTGGAAGGTATACCCACAATGTTTAGTGGAATCCTTTCAAGTTGATTTCAGACTTGTTATCCTGCCCATACGTTTTGATTGGACTGTCGACTATACCCGCCCAGGGGCTGACTACGAGTTGGTGACCTTAGTAGCCACAATCTTTAGGGTCTCACACAAGGTGACGGTAAAGGGAAGTCTCACTGTACCTGGAACAGACGTTGGTCAAACTCAGTCAGGCTCCTTGGAGGGTAAATCCACAATTACCACGTGGAAGCTTGCACCAAGGCGTAAGTCCATTAAGCAGGTCGCCAACATAACTGATTCACCTGCTCTATCCCTGCCCCTTCCTATTTTGATCTTGCGACGTTGGATTTCATCACCAACTAGTGGTTTCATCGTAGGAAGGTTTGTTTGATTGATTGCTTCTTAGATTCATAGCATGTGTTGTTTGTTTTACTTAGTGGACCTTAGGTCGAGTCAGTGATAATGGCATCGAATCCTGGGAGTACCAATGGAGGAACCCCTTATTTTGGGGAACCTTATACCTTTCCTTCGTTTGGAAACTTTGGTCCTCCATATGTTGCCACACTGAGTCTTCCAGGACTCACTGTTGGATTACCAGTTTGGTTGTTCCCCACTCCGGTGATCCATAATCTTCCCAATGTTTCAGTTGCACCTAATACTTTGGATGTCAATACACCACCCACACATCAACCTCACGTCGAATTTTCACCTTCTTCGCCCATTAAGTCTCCTTCCATTTCTCCTTCTTCACCTAGTGAAAGCTCTAAAGCAAGTAGCCAGGTTGATCAGAAGAAGAAGAAACAGAAAGAGAAGAAGAAGAAGAACCCGAAAAGAACAAAGGCCCCAACAACATCAGATGTTGTCTCTAAGAAACCAATTACTATTAATAGTACTGGGAGTGTTGATGAGGTCAACAAGATTGAAATGAAGAATCCAAAACCCAAATTCCCTTGCAGTATTTCTAAGGGTGACCACTTTCTGAGGGATTGCCCTGGTCTTACCTAGGTATTAGAAATGTGGTCCTCCACGTCATCGGCCTCTGTCATTCATGTCAATGATACCCCATCAACTAGTGATGTTCAGGTTGGTAAGAAGAAGAAAACTGTCAAGTTCCCTTGCATGTTATGTAAAGGTAATCATTACTCTCACCTTTGTCCTCGCATGGACGAGGCTTCTTCTCTTTTGGAAAAACTTGAACTTCCAAAAGGTTATCGTAAGCTTTCCTCCGACCCATCGTTGGTTGATGGACTGGTCAATCCGGTTCCATCCCCGGTCAGTCTGGTTGATCAGGTGGTCAATCTAGTTTCCTCCTCGATTGAACCACAAACCCAAGTAGCTGATCCAGTTTCGTCATCGATCAACCCCGCTCTTCATCAAGAGAGTGACACAAAAGTGGTCGATCCGTTTCCACCCGTCGACCCCATTCTTCCCTTGGAGAATGAAACTCAAGTGGTCGATCCAGTTTCTCCATTGGTCGATCCCATTCCTTTATTGCGGAATGTCAAAGTGACTGATCCAGTCCCTTCCTCGGTCAGTGCCACTCTTCCTCTGAAGAGTGCCAAAGTGGTCTATCCAAGTCCACCATTGGTTGATCCAATCCAATTATCGGTCGATCCTACTCTCCTTCTAGAGAGTAAACCCGATACTACCCATGTTTTTCTCGTTAATACAGACTCTACCGTATCGGGGGGCATTCCTCCTTCTCCTGCGAAACCCCCTCCAAGTACTAAAGCCATCCTTTTTTATTGGGGTGTGCTAACTGGACCTCGTCTTCCCTCTCACATTCCTTTCCAGATTACAGCACAGGTTCATGGTCGAGACGTCCCTCAAATGCTGATAGATGAAGGTGCGTCCGTTAGTATTTTGTCTTCCGTTGCTTGGTACGCTTTGGGTTGTCCGTAGCTTGCACCAGTTACACAGAATCTGTTAGCTTTTAACAGAAGGACTAGTCAACCTTTAGGGATCCTTCTTCAGTTTCCTATAACTTTGGGAGGGAAAACTGTCTTTATCGATGTCATGGTAGTCCGAGACCCCTTGGATTTCGCTTTACTCCTTGGGCGAGATTATGTCTATGCTATGAAAGCTCTTGTATCCACCCTTTTCCATGTGATATCTTTCCCTCATGATGGAAGAATTGTGACTATTGATCAACTTTCATTCATCGGTCCCGACTGGGTTACCTCCCTAAGTGGTTCTTATATGCAGACAATATCGCCCCCGCCGCATGTCAATTATATGGCGTTGTCTCCCATGATCTCATCTTCCGATGATTTGGATCCGGTAGTGGACATGGTGATCCCTTCGGTAGGATTATTGGAGCCTGATCTCCTCCTTCCTATCGTGACCCTCGACATATGGTCCTTCCTGAGTGATTATCTTCCATCCAACGAAGATCTCTTGGAAGCCATGACCAAGTCTTGTCCCTTGACATGGTATCCTTCTAGAGCATTATCCTCTTGGAAGCCATGATCAAGAAGCAACCACGAGCATAGTTTCTCTTCTTTGTGGCAAGCTCGTTAAAAAATGAAATAGAGGTTATGAGCATAGTTTCTCTTTTCTGTGGCAAGCTTGTTAAAAAATGAAACAACAATCGGGGGACCGAACCCGAAACCTTGAGCATAGTTCTTTTCCTGTGTCAAGCTCATTAAAAAATGAAACAATCACCTCTCCCTTCAAGTCGAGTCTTTTGCCAGATCTCATAGATGTCGAGTCGAGTCTTTCATTAGGTCTCGTTCTTGAACCTTCATTTCATCCACCTATATCATTTTTCTCCATCTAGCATAGAAATGGGTGACAAACTCAAAGTCGGTGAATGAATTGAAGCTTGGGGGGCATGTATCCAGCCTTTGATGATCATTCTGGAGTTAAGCCACTAGCTTTCATGCTGGGGGCATACTGAGCTTAGTCTTTGTTCTTTATCGTGCTCATAAATACATGAGAATGCAACCGGGTAGACTTTTATCTCTTTTTCGGACCCGTATGGACAAACGAAAAAGGAACCCCCCTGGAGTCATCTTTAAACTCTTTTCAGACTCTCTAAATATGAAAAGATTGTCGAGTGACCTTGCTTCCTTTCACACTCGTTAAAAGGTTTGAAAGGGCATCTTTCGAGCGATAGTTTATCTCTTTTTCGGTCTCGTTAGACTATTCTACGAAAAAAGAACTGAGAGAGTTCTCTTTTAAGTGTTTTTCCAAACTCTATAATCCTGAAAAACCTTCGAGTTTTCTGTCTTTGGACTCGCTAAAACACACATCAACAGGCCCATACAGGATCGAACCCTTACTTCTTCTAGTTTGTTAAAGGAAGAGGAACTTACCGAAGGTGAGTTATATCGAGCATGTGTTATCCTCCTCGAGCACATTAAACCAAAAAGAGGTACTTATCTATCTGGATGGGGGAAAAATTGAAAGAAGCAAGCCAAGCAGTCTCTTGAGAATATTATCAAGCAATTCTTCGAGTCGCCCTTGAACACAGCACTTTGTCATTCGCACACATTATAATTCGCCGAACCTCTGCACTGAGCCAATCCTTTGAGTTTTTTTCACTCCTTTGGATCACCCGATGCAAGTCGCAACATCCATTGCATCATCAAGTTTTGGTCCATGTCATGTTTTGCTGTTGTGCCTCAGTGTTCAAGGGAAGTATCCACCTCGAGAGTCAGCCATCCCAAATATCTTGTCTCAAAACCCATGTCATTCCATGTCCATTTGATCTGCCAATTACATCTCTATGTCCATTTCGTGTCATTGATGGGGGATACATCAAGGCCCTCCTTCAACGAGCTTATTCCTGTCGACCTCAACACATTACCCGAGAATTAATCTTAGAAACCAGTTAGTACTTTGGGACCTGCATGCCTCAATGGCAGGCCTCCTCACGTTCGACAATAGGTTTACATCATTGACCTCTGATCGGATGATTCCACGGATGTTTGACTTCAGCTCATCCATTCACATTCATTGGAATGTACTAGGGTACCTTGGGAATCATTGACATTAATGGTGATCTCCCTCGCGCTTGTTAACGGTTTACATCATTGACCAGTAATCAAGTGGTTTCTGCCATGTTCAACATCAGAACATCTATTCACATGGTTAGATTCGTACTACATCAGGATCGGTAAGAAGACCCTGGGTTGAGTGATCACTTTGATATGTACTTTGCCCAGGTTGCAAAGGGGTTTCTCTTGAACAATGACACATATACTGTTACATAGATCCACTTTGTATTAGTCGTGGCTATGTCTTGTCATCTCGTAGATCCAATGTGTATTCTTCGTGGCTACGATCAGTTCAGGTCATCAATTATAGATCCACAGTGTATTTTCAGTGGCTATACCTTTTTATCAATACAATTATGGATCCGCAGTGTATTTTATGCCGGCCATATCTTGCAAGTTTTGATCACCCAAGCATAGGTATGCCTGCCTTGGGTTTGAAACATGTCATAATATTTGTTGGATTTTTGTGTGCAACTTTTGTCAGGTTCTCTGCGTCTATACCCTTGCTTGAAAGTCTACAAAGCATTTCAGTTATCAGTTCCTATATTCTAACTTCATACTTTGGGGGTAAATCTCTTACACATAAAAAATACTCACTTTGATAGTGTCGCAAGTGTCATCATTACAAAGGTCGCAAGTGTCGCATTTTTCTCACAAGGTCGCAAGTATCGCATGTTGCTCACAAGTGTCGCAAGTGTCAAGGAAGCATACTGCCATGATGCCTATGTCGTGCCTATAACGACATGAGAAGGACACTTGAAACACCTCAAACATTTGATTTGGAAGAGGAGAAATGAGTCAGTAGGCTTGAAAAACCTTTTACCATCTGAAAACACTCAAAAAACTAGCTTTTGGAGGAGAGCGCTCCCCTATACCTCCTCTGGGAGCACCGCCGCTCTCCCTTACATTGTCTGGGAGCGTTATAAAGATCCTCTGGCCCTTTTGAGGGAGCGCTATGGATTTTGAAAGCACTGACACCCCCGTAAAGCCTACTAGGGAGCGCTACAACGCTCTTATGGTCCTTTTGAGGGAGCGCTACCTATTCTGGGTAGTGGTTAAGTTGTTGAGATGAATGGGGGAAGGATCCTTTCATTCTTGGAAGGCATTTGGATTCGAATCCCTAGTCCAGCCATGATCCTAGGGAATATTCTCAACGGAAGGAGGCAAATCCTCAACTTCCCCAAGGGTATCTCAAGTGGTTAAAGCCTCTCCAAGGCTATATAAGCAAGTTTTCTAATGGTGAAAGGGGACTAGAAAGAGAGAATCACACCAAACTTTTGATCTGATAAGTGGTGCTAGAACAAAGATATTTTGGAAGCAAGAGACCTATGATCTCATAGGGAGCAATCAGTGAAGCTTTCATCATTTAGATCATGGATCTTTTGAGTAAGGGGTAGACAAGGAGGACTTGACGAAGCTACTGCAATCCATCTATGGCTGTAAGCAATGTTTTGTCCTCATTAATATAATTTGCTTGGCCTGTTTCTTTCTAATTCGTGTTCAATCTCGCATGAATTTGTCTCTTTAGTAGATAGACCTATTTCGGACTAATCTTGATAGAGTAGGAAGTGGTCGTACTTTGTTTGTCTACAGGGCTTATCGAGGATCGAAAGATTGGATCTCAAATCGAAGCGTGCAGGGACAAATGTCGATAAAAAGGTACCTCTCTTCTCCTTCCTTCTCATGTATTAGTTTGTATAGATTTGAAAGGAAGTCAGTGTCCACGTTAAGTAATTTTTGTCTTAGAGTTAGGGTCTAGCTCATTGAGGCAATCTACCTATCTGCAGGGAGATTTTCCTACAACAACCATCCTTCGAGTAGCTTGCGGAGTTTGAGAAGACATATTCAGAGTAATCAGTTAACATAAGTACAGTTTGATAGTATAATGATAAATGGGTTAGCATTATGGACAGTTGCGCAAGTAGAGTCTTGGATAGTATGGACATAGATGGATTTATAAGAAGACTTAGTAGATTTTAATAGATATATGATAGTGGACGAGAGCATGGATTCATAGATTGGTTCAGAGAGTGGTTCAAAGACAAAGGAACATTATCGTAATGGATGATAATTGCATAGGAAATGGCTCAAACAATACTAATGGATTAAAAATTGACAGATATTTTTTGGACACAGGAAGTGCATACATCATTTCACATTCAAAACAGAGTAATGGTCAGAAACAACACTGATAAAACTCCCTACGAGCTATGGAAAGGAAGACCAGCAAATGTGAAGCACTTCAGAGTTTTTGGAAGCAAATGATACATCAAAAGAGAAGATGGAAGAATGGGAAAGTTTGAATCTCATGTGGACAAATAAATACTTGTTGGTTACTCAAGTACAAGGAAAGAATACAAGTGTTACAATCTAAGATTAAACAAAGTTGTGGAAAGCATCAACATAACAATTGATGAAACAGGAAGACCAGAATCAAAGGAAGAAGAAAACAAATCAATGGAACAACTTTTTGAAGAAGAAGATGAAAAAGAAGAAGAAGAGGAAGATGAAGATGAAGATGAAGATAATCTGACAGAAGTAGAAGAGCAAGTTCAACAAGTATCTCCAAAGAAACCTAGAAAACGAGTACAAAAGAATCATCCTTTAGATCAGATTATTGAAAACAAAGATGCAGGAGTTGAGACTAGAAGAAAAATCTGTTCACCAGAACAAACACACCTAGAATTCTTATCTACAATTGAACCGAACTGTTTTGAAGAAGCCAGTGAGGATGGATTTTGGAATAAGGCCATGGATGAAAAATTGGATCAAATAGAGAAAAATGACACTTGGGAATTGGTTCCAAGACCAAAGAATAAGAATGTGATCGACACAAAATGGGTTTTTAGGAATAAATTGAATTAAGATGGACAAGTTACAAGGAACACAATTAGATTGATATGTAAATGATATTCACAGATTGAAGGAATCGACTTTGAAGAGACATTTTCCCCAGTTGCCAGAATGGAAGCAATCCATTTTCTTTTAGCTTATGCATGCTCCAAGAATGTTAAAGTATATCAGATGGACGTAAAATCATCTTTTCTGAATGGGGAACTTGAAGAAGAA
>SNQJ01S0087291.1:33037-43879 GCA_010110895.2 Picea sitchensis
GAATTTCAAATTCAATTTCAAATTCAAAAGCTTAAACGCTGCAGTCCACCGCCTATTTCAAAAACACTATGTTTAGTTCAAACCGATATGTTTATCTCAAATCGATGCAGGGTGATGACAGCAGGAGGATGCAAAAATATGCGTCATGCTGGAACATCCATAATGAGCACTACATTGCATTATATGTTCTCTTTTTCTCACCGTTGGAAGCGATCCTGGAATAATCTCTTGAATTTTCAGTTATAATGCGACTTAGGCCACGGACAACACCGGTGACAAAACTAGCCATGACTGCGAATTTGTGGATAACATTACACCTCTTGTTTACTTTGGCACGCTTGAACTTTTCTGCTCTATTCTCGATTTTCTGGCAAATGCATGTGTTTGTCTGTCTATCTGGGTGACAATATGGCTTGAAATCACAATAGCTGAGCGCTGAAGCCAATCTCTTACCAAATTGCTTTGTATTTCTGTTTTCATCCCCTGTGCCATTTTACTGAAATCTTCTGCCCCATTTTTTGCTATCCATTTCCAGATGGATTAATTGTTTTGTAATCCATGAAGGCCCATACTTGTCCTTTCCATTCCATTGCTGCAAGAAACCTAGCCTTCCATTTGTGCAGCTCATTCTATTAAATATGTATCATTTAACAAAATATTATTCCAAAAATTTCCGTGTGCAGTACCAGCAACTCAAGCATCTTCAATACAGAAGAGAATAACAAAAGAAAACTAGTGCTAAAGAAAAGCCAAAGTGGGCAGTGCCTGAAACTGTTATTAAGATAAGTGTTTTGAGGTGTAGAATTCAATGTAATGCAAGGGCAGCTTAATTGGGTAGTACGGAATTTCGGTCTCTAGATGAAGCTAGGATTAGTAATCAGAAGAAGGATGGAGTAGATCAGGATGAGATAGTGGATACCCTAATGTTAGCTCATCCAGATAGTCTTTTTGTGGACATCGATCAATGGGGTTCAAGTCCACTATAAATTAGCAGATTCTTATATTGTGGGCACTGACGACATGGGAAATGGACTTTCTGAAATTACCAAACAGAATAACCTTCCAATTGGGGTCGTTCTTGCAATTTTCTTGCACGGGTTTGGATCATTGGCCTTCTCATGGAACCAAGTGCTCAAACCAATTGCTAAGGTAGTTGAGTCGAAAGGGGTGGGGGTGGCTTCTAATAGGCCTGCATTTTGACCGAGTTCCAGAATGCAGCTCCCAAGCTCTGCTTATGATAAAAATGACAAATTTCCCAATTTGAATCCTTATTTACTCGGCCTTTCAGTTGCAACTGCCTTGAGATTTAGAGACCTTTATCAGTCCCAAAAAGCCATATTGATTGGCTAAGCAACCGATGATTTTCTGTAATTGATTTCCAGTAATTGAGTTTTGAATTGCAATTGAAAGCTAAAATCCATTTTTTTTTTTTTCAAAATTGATATTTTTTTTTCAATTTTATGTGGAAATGTGATTGAGAAATTAATATAAATAAGACATTGTTAATGTCGACCTATCAGTTGCAACTGCCTTGAGATTTAGAGACCTTTTTCAGTCCCAGAAAGCCATATTGATTGGCTAAGCAACTAGTGATTTTCAGTAATTGAGTTTTGAATTGCAATTGAAAGCTAAAATTTTATTTTTTTTCAAAATTGATTTTTTTTTTCTTCAATTTTATGTGAAAATGTGATTGAGAAATTAATATAAATAAGACATTGTTAATGTCATTCACACTGGGTTATCAAGAAAGATTCCAAATTTTTGGAGTTGTGCAATTCATCCTTATTTTTTTTTAAGCCATGTAGAATGTCTGTCATTTCAAGTACTAAAATCTATGGATTTGCAATAGGTTTTTGTTTCTCAAAGTGAATACATTAAGTTAGTTTGAAGTTAGTTTGAAGTTAGATAGAAAATTATTTAAGTCATACAATTTAAGTTTTAATATTTTTTTTTAGTATATTAGCATTGTTATTTAAAAAACAATTTATGACAAAACAAAATGTCAAAAGTTTTTTATGTTGAAAAATATTGAGATATTTTGCCCTACAATCATGACTTTAAAACAATGCATGTCTTCATAATTTTTCAATTTTTTTTTTCTTTTTAGAAAAAATAAATAAAGAATTTGAGTGGTTCATTCCACATGCTTTTTTTTTTTGTTCCTCTTACTTTGATGAAAGTGGTTTGAGATTTACTTGTTTTTTCTTTTTATTCATTGAATCCTAGGCCTTCATGATTGGGCCTCTATTGAGCTACAATATGAATCAAAATCCATTTGTCTTCCTTGCCTAGCCCATTTTCTCCATGAGCTTGGAACCAATGCCTCTAGTGTGCTTCTCAAAGTCACCAAGGGTATTGGAAGATGAGTTTACCATGTTTTCCTCTGTGATGGTACTAGCTTCGACGGTGGAAATGGAATGGGCTTTCTTGGCCTCTTGGACAATTGCTTCTAGCTTCTTCAAGGTCTCTTCATTTGTTGCCAAGCCACGGTATAGGTGGGTAGTGACCTTCATGAACCTTTCCTCTTGCCAATTACCTATATCAATGAATCTCTCCCTCAACTACAACAGTTGCAACCTGCTTCAGTCTAATTATTCCCTTATGGTGGTGAAGGATTCATGTTGTTTGGCAATCTCTTTCTCCAACTCATCTTCCTTTTGTCTCCAATACTGAATTTCTTCTTGGATTTTCTTATTGAAGTTTCTCAACTCTTCTAGATTCTCCCTATTCAAGGCTTTTACCATGGAAACTACTTCAAGGTATCTAACGAACCCGATTAGATACCATATGATCCGTAAATGGTGGGCATATGGCGTGTTTGTTTCATCAGCACAAATATGTTGTAGAATTGAATTCAATGTCTTTTCCAATATAAAAAGTTTTGATTTGGAGTAAAGGGTGGATGTAATCCTTTTCTAACTCTATAAGTATGTCACCTTATCCAAATGACAAGCCCTACTCACTTGCATCAATATTATTAAAAATAATTGGAAATATCGAGTTAACAATGAACCCGAGTGAATGAGATAATCCTTCCAAGGAATAAATTGACCATATGTAAAGGGGATTCACCAAACCCGAGAGTCTAACTGGTGGAGGTTAATCGCTCAAGTCACACTTCAAACCAACATTTGGATCACCTTTGTGTGTGACTAGTTGTACGACAACTTAGTGAGGTGGAGCCAATGCATAAATAGATTAAAAGGAGAATGTTGGGACCAGAGGAAGGGAGTATTACACCAACCCCCCAAAACTTAATACCTAACAATGAAGGAAGTCACTCTATAGGGAATTAAATTGACCATAGTGAAAAGACTAGGCAAGAGAGTTGACCCACTTTTTGCGGACATAAGGAGAACTCCAAACTCTCAAAAAATGGCCAAGTAATGGCTATTATTGACTAGCTAGTCGATTGGGATGCCCAACAAGGAGGAATTTCTCCCAAGTGAACACCATCATCATGCAATGAAACCTATCCACTATCGAATGTGATTTTCCTCGATCAATCAGTGAAATAGGTAAGGGAAGCAATGTGCATACAAAAAAATTCTTTGTTGTGTGCGGACTCAACTCTCATGGATTTAACAAACCATTGGAATGATTACATTTTGCAACCAATGCCTTCATAAAGGGAATACTATCCCTTAAGAGGTGAACACCCAACTCCCATACAAATCGATTGTTGTAGCTCGAATCAATCATAACCAAAATCATTCATAGCACAAAACTCACACCATAGCCATGAAATCAAAACAATGATAAAGCGATTTCACAGTTGACGGGAATCTTTATTATGGTCAGGAGCAAATTATAAATGGATGAACCGTACAAATTTTTTGTGTATTGTTACTCATTATGAAGAACAAAATTACAGTAGGCCATGGCTTAGAAACACCTTCACTTAGAGTGAATATGCACATTAAATCCTTCGTCCACTGAATCTTAAGCAGGATGACTTCTTCGAGCTCAGAATTTTCCGACTGTACCTCCCTCTTTTCTCTCTTCACTGCAACCTACATTTTTTTAATGCAATTCCTTTAAAAACCCAACTGTCACATGATTAGTTCCCACTTCCCATTTTATTTTTTTAATGCAATTCCTTTAAAAACCCAACTTTCACATGATTAGTTCTCACTTCCCATTTTTCCAAAAAAAACAGACAAAATAGAATAAAATAGGAAATACAAACTTATTACAATTTTACAAAATGTTTTAAATTAAAATCCAATTCGGATCATAAATAAATAAATAAAAGTGAAATTACTGCAACAATTCTATAAAAATTTAAATAACAAAATGAATCTTAAAAAAAAAAAAAAAACAATGCTTATGCCTTTCATAGCAACACAAGTCATTTGAACTAAAAAAAACACTCTATAATAAACTAATCTAAAAAATTGTGTTAGGAAAGAAAACTGATATAAGATATAATTTTACTTTCCACAATTTAATTACTCTTCAAACTCACATAATAAACCATAATAAACTTAATACTTCTACTTTGTTGACTCTCATATATCAATATTTAAAATTGCCCCATTCTAAAATATGTTAGATAGAACATTAAAGTTTTGCAAAATTAAACAAAAACTAAATTAATTAATTAAATAATACATTAAATAATTTTTAAATTAAGAAAAATATATAAATAAATAATCCTAGTATTCTAGGTTTTTTTTAAATTAAGAAAAATATATAAATAAATAATCCTAGTATTCTATGTTTTTATTTAAAGGTTGAATTCATTCATTTATATAATTAGAAATGAAATTTAAACTTTAAATAATAGAAAAGCAACAATAAAAATTGTGATTTCGCCAAATTTATATTGGAGGATTGGATGAAAATGTCAAAACTTAGAAGGTTTATACAACTATTTATGACATACTATATCTCTATGAATTTGAACCTACAACCTCTTAAGAGGAAACGAATATTACATTTGGGCTTTGTCTAAGTGTTCTACGAAAAGTTTTTTTTGGTATGAATATGAGCTATAAATTTGCACCAAATCACTATTTTTGTTGTTTAAAATCCATTTTTAAATGCAGAAATGGATTCAGTGTGGTGAAGAATCATTGGGACACTCAAATTGTACAAAAATAATCACTCAAATCTGCAAGTCTAACAATTTCTCACCGAATTTTGAACAAATATCCTCAAAAAGTATCACATAAAAAAAAAGTAATTTCATAAAATGTTTAGGACTAGGGATTATAGTTGTAAGCTAACTCATAAGCCATAAATACAGTCGCTCTTAAAATGGTGTGCTTGCTTCTCAAATTTGACAGTCTCTATGAAAATTGTTATTTATAACCTCAACAACGTATGACTATACACTGCCAGTTGTTCTAGCTATCTCTACCAGTCCTTGGGATTTCTTCTTTGTTTCTTGATTCAATTGTTATGTTTCTTGCTTTTAAGGTTTATCCTATCATCTAATACATTCACGCTCTGCATTTTCCTATTCTAGATATGTCTCTTGTGCATTGTCTCTGATGTTTATAGTTTTGTCATGGTATCAGAGCGTGGGAGGTAAGACTCTTCAAAGAGCCTAGAGAGCAGTCCACAGTCTGCTAAAGGAGTGTTGGAGACATCACAGTGTGAGGAGGAAGACTTGAAAAAAAAAAATTAAAGACAAAGAGCTTTAAGAATTCATGGAATCCTTCTTCAGGAGGAAGATGCAAAAGTATCATAGGAGAAACTACAACAATCGTTAGATCGGTCACCATAACATATCTAGGATGTCAGATCAAGCCCATATAGAACTTGAAGCACGTAGAGGAGTCGAAAAGATCTCAGTCGTCGGATTTGATCGAGTGGATCGAAAGTCGTCGAATCCAAGTAAATTGCAAGGTGTTTAACCCTTAGCCTCCTTGACTTCGAAAGTTCATAGGTTTTTCCTATTTTTAGGCATAGAGGAGACAAGTCTCTCAAAATTCCCGAAGTGAATCATGATCGTCCATTTGCAAAGGACACATGTTAATGGATCCTTGGGTTCGTAGGGTAAGCAATCTGGGAGGAAGCCACTGCTCAAGATCAAGAGACTCTCTAAGCTTCGAAGAGCGGAGTGCATCTAGAATGTCGGTGGAAAGGCCACGTGGAAGCAAATCGAAAGAAGTTTGGAGGCCCAAAGAACTGGGATCCAAAGTTAATATAGGTTGTTGATCATAAGTGGACACATGGCAGGAGATCCTATGCTCCGGAGGGTAGACTCTTCAGAGGAAACTTGGAGGTGTGAAGCGAGAACTACCGAAGACCCAAAGCCCGGAGTTCATCTGGGCCCTCCATCAACGAGAACACATCGCGCCAAATCCCTTACTTTGGAGGCCTAACACTCTGGAGGGTTGACGAAGTGAAGAATTTGTCGGAGCTCGAAGACAATCTAAACCGCTGAAGGTTGTGGAAACGTGTTGCCAGCTCTAACACTGAGGAAGTTAGACACTTCATAGGTTTGTAGTGTTGTGTGCCTCAGAACTCCCGAAGCCCAAGATTTCGAATTAAATCTCAACCCTTGATCTCATTGGACACATTGACGAAGGATCTGTCACTTCGTTATTTTAGGATTTGGGGAGAACACGAAACAATGTTGGGAGGACTCCCGAAGGCCATAAGACCGGAGCTAAACTTATTTGTCCAATCGAAAGGACACGTGGAAGCGAATCTCATCACTTCGGAGATTGGACACTCTATACATTTGTGCTAGTCAACAGACATAAACTTTCAAAGGTCGTAGTTTCGTAGAGGATCTTGACCATTGGTTTGGTGAGGTCTAAGAGTCGTCAGATCTATGCATCTCTGGAAGGTTCTCTCCTTCGACACTTCATGGATATTTTGAATTAGAGTCGTGGAAGGTTCTTAAGCCCAAAGTCCGGAAGTAATTATGGGTCGTTGATCTCAGATCAACGAGAACCTTTGATCTATTCACTGATCTATTCACCTATCCGCCAGTTCGCGACTTTAGAGGATCTTAGGTTTTAGAACGCCTGAAACCCCAGAGAACCTGGTTCTTATCCCTTGGTCATATGAGGGGTTAAAGTTAAAAATCTTTTTCATTAAAAAGAAATGCCCAGAGTGCCTGGTTTTATCCATCAAAGGGTTATAGACGATAACGAACGTAGCTCGGAATTTTGACTTTATAGATATCGTTCTCAGATAGTCACATACAGCAAGATCGGAAGCTAAAGAAGTGGTCTAGCCCACATTTTTCGGCCCGAAGTTACGTAAAGGATTTCGAGGACCAGGTTTTACGGGCGGGAAACAGGTAAAGCATGAAAATCACCAACATATTATTTTTTTGTTCTATTTAAAAAAAATGACCACCTCAAACCATTTAGGACCAACGCAAGGGCCAATTCTTCTTGGAAAGAACTATGATTTTTTGTCTCTCAGAATGAGATCCTTCTTACAAGCACAGGATTGTTGGGATCCAATGGATCTTGGCTATGTAGAACAAGATTCAACAGATCTAGCTACCATGAACAATCAAGAAAGAGTTGCTCGGGAAAAATAAAGGAAGAGAGAGAATAAGGCCAAATTCTAGATTCAAAACTCAATAGATGAATCAATTTTCTCAAAAATCCCAGGTGTTGTTACCTCAAAATAAGCTTGGGACATCCTACAAACATATTAAAATGGAAATGATAGGGTCAAAACAATGAAGCTGCATACCTTGAGGACGCATTTTCAGACTTTAAAAATGACACAGTATGAAAACATTGATCAATTTATGACTAGACTCATGGGAATTGTAAACCATATCAGGTTAACTAGTGAAGACATCCTTGATCAGAGGATTATTAAGAAAGTCCTCAGAAGTATTACAAATAAAATTGAAATGGTTGTTACAACCATCCTTGAATCCAAGGATCTATCAATTTTTTCAACATATGAACTCATGGGTACTCTATTATCACATGAGACCAGACTGGATCTCGAAGATGAGTCAATAGCCAATTCCTTCAAGACCCAATTCATTTTCAGCAGAGGGAGAGGCATAGGAAGAGGGAGAAGTCCGAGAAACAATCACTCAGGTGAAGGTCACACACATCAAAACTAGAATCAAAATTTGTAGCCTCAAAGAGGTAGAGGGAGGATATCCAATGAAAAATCAAGCATACAATGTTATTACTGCAAAAAGTATGGGCACTATGAATGTGAATTTAGGAAGAAGAAATAAGATCAGTACTTAGGCAGAGCCCATGTCTCAAATCATGAAGGAGACACCTCATATGGAATGTTTCTCTCATGTCACAAAACTGAAGAACAACGCAATGACCTGTGGTTGTTGGAAAGTGGATGCAACAATCACACGACAGGTAACAAAGATTCACTTTCTTGCATTGATTATTCTATTTCATCTGATATTACACTTGGATATGACTCTTTAGTCAAAGTTCAAGGAAAATGAATTGTACCTATTCTCACTAAAAAAGATGTAAAGAAAGACATAAATGATGTCTATCATGTTCCAGATTTGAAACATAATTTCTTAAGTGTAGGACAACTAGTTGAAAATTTAAATATAAGGTACTTTTTGAAGGAGAATCATGTAGGATATATGACAAAACTCCCAAGAGGAAATTGATTTCTGAAATCCACACGACTAGGAATAGAATGTTTTCCCTGACCTTTAAAACTGCAAATCTGACCCAATCTTATGCACAAAGTGAATCCACCCCTAATGAATTTATGATTTAGCATCCAAGATTTGGACATATTCCCTTTTAGAGTCTAATCCTTCTACCTAATCACTCCATGGTCAAAGGTCTAACTATCTTCAAAGAGAAAATTCCCCCATGTGAATCATGCATTCTCAGAAAACATAAGAGAGCTAGTTTTCCATAGTCCTCCACTCATCCCAAACAACACTTAGATTTGGTTCACATTGACCTATGTGGACCAATGAAAACAAATTCAATAGGTGGTAGCTTTTATTTTCTAACATTTATTGATGATTTTGGAACGAAAATATGGATATATTTCCTCAGACACAAGTCTAAAACCTTTGCAAAGTTCAAAGAGTTCAAGGCTGAAGCTGAAAAATAGAGTGTGAAATATGTGAAGATTCTCAGGTTAGATCGAGGAGGCGAATATTGTTCAACAGAATTTGCAAATTTCTACAAATCACAAGGCATAATCATGCAAACCACATCCAGGTACACTCTACAACAAAATGGAGTGGTTAAGATGAAAAACCAGACTATAAAGAACATGGTTAGGACCATTCTTAGAGAGAAATGTCTGTCAAATTTATTTTGGGTTGAAGTCGTAGCATGTTTATATTATCTTTTGAATAGATCTCCAACCACTAGTGTCAAGATGAAGTTCCCTCAAGAAACATGGAGTGAGACAAAACTCAATGTTTCTCATCTTAGGACTTTTGGATGCATTGCATTCGCTCACATACCTTCTGAATTGAGGAAGAAACTTGATGATCGAAGTGAGAAATGCATTTTTATTGGCTACAGTGAGACATCCAAAGCCTACAGACTCTACAATCCAATTTCAAAGAAACTCATTCTCAACAGAGATGTCAAATTTTGAGGTTTTGTCACCTCAAAAGAGGACTGGGACATCCTACAAATATCTTACTATGGAAATAATAGGGTCAAAACAATGAAGTTGTAGACCTTGAGGATGCATTTTGAGACTTTAAAAATGACAAAGTCTGAAAAACGTTGATCAATTTATGACTAGACTCATGGGAATTGTAAACCAGATTAGGTTAACTGGTGAAGACATCCCTGATCAGAGGATTGTTGAGAAAGTCCTCAGAAGTATTCCAAACAAATTTGAAATGGTTGTTGCATCCATCCTTGAATCCAAGGATCTATCAATTTTTCAACAGATGAACTCATGGGTTCTCTATTATCACATGAGACGAGATTGCATCTCGAGGATGAGTCAATAGCCAATGCCTTCAAGACCCAATTCTCTTTTAGAAGAGAGAGAGGTAGAGGAAGAGGGATAAGTCCAAGAAACAATCACTCAGGTGAAGGTCACACAGATCAAAACAAGAATCATAATTTCCAACCTCAAAGAGGTAGAGGGAGGAGATCTAATGCAAAATCAAGCATACAATGCCATTACTGCAAAAATTATGGGCACTATGAATTTGAATGTAGGAAGAATAAATAAAATCAACACTTAGGCAAACCCCATATCTCAAATCATGAAGGAGACACCTCATATGTGATGTTTCTCTCATGTCACAAAACTGAAGAACAACACAAGGACCTATGGTTGTTGGACAGTGGATCCAACAATCACATGACAAGTAACAAAGATTTACTTTATTACATTGATTATTCTATTTAATTTGATATTACACTTGGAGATGACTCTTTAGTCAAAGTTCAAGGAAAAGGAACTGTACCTATTATCACTAAACAAAATGTAAAGAAAGAGATAAATGATGTCTATCATGTTCCAAATCTAAAACATAATTTGTTAAGTGTAGGACAACTAGTTGAAAATGGCAATAAGGTAATTTTTGAAGGAGCATCATGTAGGATATATGACAAAACTCCCAACAAGAAATTGATTTCTAAAATCCACATGACTAGGAATAGAATGCTTCCCCTAACCCTTAAAACTACATATCTGACCCAATATTATCCACAAAGTGCATCCAACCCCAATGAAACTATGATTTGGAATGCAAGATTTGGACATATTCCCTTTCAAAGTATAATCATTCTATAGAAGCACTCCATGGTCAAAGGTCTACCTATCTTGAAAGAGAAAAATATCCCATGTGAGTCATGCATTCTCAGAAAACATAAGAGAACTAGTTTTCCATAGTCCTCCACTCAAGCCAAACAACATTTAGATTTGGTT
>SNQJ01S0087292.1:3647-23858 GCA_010110895.2 Picea sitchensis
GTTTTGGACTAATCCAGGTCATTGGGTTAGGGTTTTGGATGTCGTTGGCTCCTATATGTATATTGTATTGTAAACAATGTATCACAATGAATGAATATAGAATATGTTGGTTTTCCTGGTTTGGGTTTCCAGGGGAAAAATCTCTATGTAATGTTTGCATTTGTCATTGTATATTTTCTGTTCTTTTTCTGAATATCTATTTGCAGTAGATATTGTACAAGGTTATAATATATAGACAGTCTGTAAGTTGTTTCTTCATGCATGTTAGCATGGTAGTACTCCAGTCAAATATGGTATCCTCCAAACACTGAACTGCATAATGAATCTATGCATGAGAGGCCTGATTGAGTGTTGTGGATCCTGTGATCCACCCGATCATAAATAATATGATGCAAAGGTGGAGACTGGTAATATTTTTAATCAACACCTAATAACCTACTTTCTTGGTACCAGCCTCATAGTACATCCCGATGTAATCCTCAATGTTTTACGGCCCTGGAGGAAAGGTCATCAGATTGTCCAGTTCCCCTCTCTTAGAGAGGTCGGTCAAGAAGTATATGTCCTTTTTGGTTGGGATCAGTGATTGACCCTCTATCATAAATGCCTCTGCATCAGGGTTCTAATAATTTACCAAAGCATTGAGCAACCTAGGTTGTGCCCTCATGAACGGACACCGTAAAAGTTTGCACATGCCACACTGTTTTAGCATAGCAATGGCCCCGAGATCCTCCTCAACCAAAACATCAATATCCTCATGTTCCCTTTCGCTCCAATGAACATACATCATGTCACACACAAAATTGGAGAGGTTTTAGTCTTTGATTGTTTCTTTTTTAGCATTGAGGAGGGTGTACATGGGCTTCCTTTAATACATTTGTGTATGTACGTCAACTGAGTATTACTCTTCCTACGTACATACGTGAGTTGAGCATGGGAAGCCCACGTACACGCAGACACAACCCTTTTACAAGGGCGTGCCCCTCCCAAACATAAAATTGAAGTTACAAAAATGGATTAAAATGAAATAGAGGTTGATTTGTACTTACTTGGTCCAAGTGGGAGGGTTTTTCGTCCACCATAGCTCCTTGAATTCACCTTTTTAGGAATTTTTTTTTTTTTACTTTTTTGTTTATTTTCCGAATTGCAATGGTAAAAATGAGCTCTCCACCTCTATTTATAGACTTTGTTGGCCCTTTTTCCCCTAATTTGGTCCCCTTTTCCCCCAGTCGTTACTTGGTAGCTACTTGAGTTCTCTTTTGAGTTCTCTTTGGATCATTCTAATGAACTTGTCCTTTCTGTTTGGTGATTTTCCTGAGATGGGTTACACCTATATCATCCCATGGTAAAAGTAGTTTTTTCAACTTTTTCATATAGGTTAGGTTTTCACTCCCCGCATTCTGCATATTTTTTACTTTTCCACTTTGCTATAGGATCGATCCCACTAAAGTGTGACACAGAACCTTCTGAGTTGCTTTAGAAGTGTTGTAATTAGGTGGTAGAGCCTACCTCTACATGGATTCCTTAGTTAGATCATTTGTTGCATTTTGGCGTCCATGTTACGAGTTTTACTCTTAGGATTGGGAGTCCTTGTTAGTCCTGCCATGATTACATATTGAAGCCTCATTATTATTTATAGTCATCATTATTGGCCTTACCCACGAGACTCCCTAAAGAGCATGGTTTGTTGTCTTTCAAGCTCAGTTCAATTTTGAAAGAAACATCCAATGAGAGTTTATTTATTCTTTTCAATCTCATCTAGATTACTTGAGAAAAGAAGCCCCCATGGAGTCTTCTTTAAGTCCTTTTCATACTCTCTAAAAATTAAAATATTGTTGAGCGATCTTATTACCCTTTGCGCTCGCCAAATTCAAATTTGAAGGCACATTTGTTCAGTGGTAGTTTACTGATTTTTCGGTCTGGATGGCTAATTTTACAAATAAAGGTATCCCCTAGGAAATTCAGTTCACTAGGAGAGTATTCTCAGGCATAATTTTAACCCTTTTTCGAGCCCGAGGGACTAAATTTTCGAAAAAGGAACATTCTCCTCAGTTTTGGTTTATCTATTTTTTAGTCCTTGGAGATTACTTACAAAAAAGGAACCCCCTTGGAGTCCATAGTTAATCTCTTTTCAGACTCCCTAAATATGAAAATATTTTTGAGTGACCTTGTTCCTTTCACACTCGTTAATTGATCCAAAAAGAACATTTATTTGGCATAAGTTTAACCCTTTTTCCGACCAATAGATTATCCAGGAAAAAGGTACGCCTCGAGAGACTTGTCTTGTCGGGAGAGTTCTCCTAAGTTATATTTTATAATTTTTTGAGCTAAGGAGACTAAATCTAGAGAAAGGTTGTGAGTCCATAGTTAAGATCTTTTCAGACTCCTTAAAATTGAAAAGATCGTCGAGTGATCTTGTCTCAATCACACTAGTTAAAATGGTTTTGAAGAGACGTCCTTTCGGTACAAGTTTAACCCTTTTTGAACTGATTGGACTGTTTGTGAAAAAGGAACTCCCTAGAGTCTTCTTTTAGTGTTTTTCACTCTCTAAAACATGAAAAAAACATTGATCTTACCTTCTTTGGGCTCATAAAAATTAACATGGAAGAAGTATTGTTGTGTCATGCTTCATTGCATCGCATTTCTTGTCCTTGTGTCTTTGGCCTAATATCGGCTCCATATTTCTCTCAAATTAACCTTCAAAAGTATTTTCTATATGCAAGCCTTGAAGCACTTTTTCCCTTGTGATCTGAAACCTTGACCCATGGAGGAATTTTCCCTGAGTGTCCTTATCCTACACATGTCTCCTTGCTCTGAGCATCAGTATGTTCCATGTTCTTGGAACTAGTTTGCTTGCCCGTGACACTCGTTCCTCCTTTGTAATGTAGCATTCTATTATTCTTTTTCAAGCTCGTTAAAAATTTGAAAAATACAGAAAAATAAAATATTCCAAAAAGAGGGAACGGGATATACTTTCTCTTTTATTCGGCAGCAAGATAGTCTCCCTTGGACAAAGAACATCCTTCCATTTATTCAACAAGCATTTGGATCTAGTATGACCTTAGGAATTTGTTCCTACTACATAAATTTGTGTCCTCCTCCATTTGGTTACTCTTCCAAACATATGGAGAGTTTGTAGTGCCTCCTACATCACAGACTTATGTCAATGTTACGTTGCCTGAGTCTCATCATTTTTTTTTTCTTTTTTCCAAGGGAATTTTTATCCAACCTGAGTCATCCATATTGTGTATTGTCTCTTCACTTTCACGAGTCAACCATCCCGAGAGTCCAGATTCAAAATCAATGAAGTTTTGTGCCTGATGATCAAAATCCTCCAGTCTTTTCCCGACAGCATGTCAAAGACCTCAGAGTAGTGAGTATTACACTCCTATTGTACTCCTACCTAAGCTGTTGAAGATATTGAAGTTGTTGCTCGAGCTATGAAGTCCTCATCTCCATCCATAGGCGTCAATGCTTTTTGAAGATGCATATTATATTGTACTTAAATATCATCAAATGATTTTAAGATGTAGATATGTTGTGTACTGCTCATAGCTACACTTTATATATAGACATTTCTATGACATGGATCTACATTGTACTTGATTGGAAGCCATGATTAGTTCATCTTGAGCATGGGTATGCTCACCTCAAAAAGATTATTATTATTTTTCAAATGGCGCACCCATGAACTCTAGTCCTGGGATCACTTGACTCTATGCCTTCCCAGTGGTAAAGATATTGTAATGTACTGCAGCCATCATTTGATCTTCTGACCTCAAACATTAGGGGGCATCTGTTATAGTCCAAAAATTCCCTACTTATGCATACATGGCATTGGCCTTTCCACTTACACAATTTTCCAAATTATTGTTGAGGATCCTTCTTAAAAAAACCATTTTTTGGAGCATGTATGTGCCCTGCTGAAATATTGACCACGTACACATGCTATTTGAATATTATTCATCCCACGTACATACGCGAGCTACATGATATACAACCCGCGTTTACCTCCAAAAGTTGAAATATATATATAATTGCAAGGAATTTGGTGGAGTTTACATGCTATCGAGGGTTTCCCATCCATTTTACCCATTGTAGCCCATCCCCAAACTGAATAACCATATTTTTCTCATCCAAAAATAGGTCTTGGGGTCTCATTTACATCATCAAGAAAGAGAGAAAACAAACTCTGCCAAAATCCCTTCCCTTTCTAGCCCAAGTTTTGCATCCCTTTTTGAGATTTGGCCTCAGCATTCCCCCTCCATTCCTTTCTCCTTATACAATCCCTTCCCTTTCCCCAAATACATTAGTTTATTGTGAGAGGCAACATGGGAATGATGCACTTGGAGTAGCAATAAGAGGAGCCTGGACCTGGTTCGTGGAGTGTTCGCCGATAAGAAGGTTGTAATCTTTCTAATCTTCATTTTGAATAAAAGATTTCTTTCATGTCCCAATACATTGTGTATTTATATCTTGATTGATTAATGCATCTATGCTTATATCTAAATATTGAAAGTAACAAGTAGAGATTGTATATTTGTAGCATTGTTTGTCTAAGTGTTCTTCCAAGTTAGCTTTGGGAGGAGACCTACAACCTAGGAATCTACAAAGGTGAAGGAAGTCTACATCGGACGTTAGGACAAAAGGTACACCTATTAATCCTCCTTCTTCTCTTTTTTCTTTCAGTTTAGATATTTTTGGGGTAGCTTAGTGTTATCACTGAAATTTCATCCGCAAATGGTTACAGGAATACAACATCTCCAAACACCTATTAGTTCACCTGCAGCCCAAAAAATGCATTTCCAAAAGGCACAAACTATACAACTGGTCAAAAAATTGACATGTGTTGAAACACTAAAGGAAGTGCGCACACGTGCACAAGCCAAAGAAGCCAGAAGAGCGCACATGTGCCCAATGCACGACTGTATACGAGAAAAGCTGTGCACTCCTATGAACGACGCATTTATGGTTCGTGTCATCCCCTCACCCACTTCTGGACCAGCTCCAAACTTGATTTGACCCTCAAATCTGAGATGAATCCGAATGGGGGGTTGGTCAAAGACCTAAGGGTTCCCTAAAGAGCCCCTTGTTCACACTAAAGATTGGTTGGATATTTCCTCAAAGACTTTCTATAAAAATAGGCCATGGGTGCATTAAGAATTCAATAATATCACTGTATTGTTATGTTGCTTCTATTATCCTACAAGAAACCTTTTTTCTTCTTGGAGTATACTAGCATCATCTCAATAAGTTATTCACCTCACCTCTTGAGGGAATAAGCTTGGATTTCTTCACCATTTTCTTTCTAGTTTATCATTTTTAAGAAGACCTCTCGAATAGGGGACTCAATATCCCTCCCAAGGAGGAAGAGGGGATCCATAATTCCTCCTTTCTCTATGGTGTTTCCCCACTGATATACTTCTCCATTGGTGGCATTATTATTAGTCATTTGTTTGATTGATTTTGGTTCTAATTTTCTCATGCATTTTAGTTTTATTTCTTTATTTATTTCTTTAGTTGTTTGTAGCTTAGTTGTTTGTTTATTTCATGTGATTGAATCATTTGATTCATACACTGACCTATGTCCTGTCTATCAGGCCCAACTAGACTTGTAAGTGCCCTTATTTTGCTCATTCGAGTGATGAAAGGGACACCACATATTCGAGACCATACATGGGATAAGGTATCCATTTCCTCCCTATTTGAGTTGTTTGAGCACTTTGTTTTGACCCATTTTCCTTGCAGGGATCATAACCGGCCTAGAATTACCTGCAAAGAGCTGAGTTTGGAGCTAGAAGAGAAGAATTCCACTTAAAATCCCCCCCAATGCATATCAGAACGTGCGTGGGTTTTCCAGACCACATATGCGCATTTCAAGTATTGTGCACCAAAATCTCTTTGTTTCTCCACGCATTCTGTGCACAGTGTGCCAAAAGTTCCTCGGTTCTCTGCACATTATGCACCCACTGCGCCCTTGTCTGAACTATAACCCACGCATCTGTCCAAAATCTTGAAATTGTAAGAGTTTTTGTGATGTTTTGAAGGCCCCTAGCCTTCAAAACATTTGTTTTATGCAATTTGTAAATGCACCACACTTAGATTGCCTCTCCACATGAAGGGTTAGTCAAAACATAAGAACTTAGGGGGTTAAAAGGAACCATATTCCTCCTCTTTTTCTTTGAGTTTCCACATGTCTAGTTTGTTTTGATTGTAAAAGTTAAGTTGGGATTATTTACTATCACATATAAAAACACATGCATTGGGACCAGAACTCAAACTTCAATCATTGAGTATTATCTTCTCTCACACCACAGAGTGATCTTGAGAATCAAAAAAGCGATTGAGGGAATATTTCATCTCCATTAAAACAATATTTAGGAAAGGACAAAGCCCCCCTAGGGCTCCTCTTAGTTTCCTTTTTAACATCTTAAATTGGTAACGGGCCCATACATTCCCATATGTTGCAAAGTTAGGATAGTTTTGAAACTACTTTCTTAGTTTACATCACTAGGGGAGTTTAAAGATTATAGTAATGGCCCCATACATGCCCACATGCTTGCAATCTAGCATAGTTTTTTTAATCTTTCTTAGATTAAATCATTTAGGGAGTTTAAAGGACTGGTAAGGACCCATATGTCCACATGCTAGTTCTTTAGGGACTTTAAAATTCCACAAGGTTGTACCAATGGTATCTAGTAAGATAGGTAATCAAGATTTGTAAGGACCACAGGAAGTCCGCATGTTGCAAGGTTACACTTAACTTATTAAAAATTTGGCACATTTTATCACTTTCTCACACACAAAGTCACTCCTCACTCACATAATTTCATCTCAAATTGTGGAGGTCGAAGTAGGTCTCCTCCAAAGGGATTCTGAAACGTCCCACTATTTCTTGAAGAAATTATCCACACCCACTTAATTCTAATGAGATTGGTTCACACCCCCAATCTCTTAAACAACCACATCTAAAAAAATTCTAAAAACTAACTAAGTTTTCCTCCACAAGAGGTACCAAAAGAAATGTTTTAGTCTATGTAGGATCTCGGGGGTAGGCATCTAAATAACCCCCCATTATCTGGTTCTCACATCTTCAAACATTAGAAGTTGAAAAATAGGGAACTTTAAAATCCTCCAAGTCAAGTGTTCCTAACACCATAAGGCAAGGAGATACCTATGAAGGGTTGAAGGTTGGGGTTTGGTTGTTCTGTGCATCCCCCCTTGAGGCACCCACCTCTTAGAAGGGATCCAACCCGTGACCCATTTCTGAGGCTGAAAATCTAAATGCCACACTTTGACCAAGGTACCTAGTGGCTGAATTTTAGGACATCTACCCAAGTGGAAATTGTGGGTTGTAATTGCACCTTGATCAGATTTTGTGTGGCTATTGGGAAATATCACCAACTCTTTCAGGATATGCACCCTCTGCCCCTCGTTATAATTGATTGTTTCATCCTTCACTAGTTCCTCTTTCGGTGGCTTTAGACCCCACTGTTGAGTACTATTGGAAGGTCTAGTGCTATTTGAGAGGAAGGACGTTGCATCTTTTTAGGACATGAGAATTTATTTTCTTTGTTCCCCCACACAGACAAAATCCACCTACCCACATGTATGCTTTCTTTTCAATTTATTTATGTATGATTCTCTTTTGATTACATGTGATTGTGAGATATATTGTGAAGGTCCAACTTATACAAGTCTCTTGTTCATTTATTGCTCTCATCACCATTTGCACACATTCACTTTGCTAGTTGAACATCATAGGGGACCCACAAAATCCCCTTCATTCCAGACGTTTGCAAAATCTCCCTCATATCCTAGGAGGATTACCTAGTCTTGCCAACTCATCGGCTCAGCCCTCTCACACCCTTGTGAGTGCTACTATTTTGGGATCATCTTTGCTTGGTTCCACTTTACTTGGGTCCAGTTCCCAAAACCAACCATCCAATAGCTCTCCTTCATAAGGAGGCGAGGGTCAAACTTCTTCTCAAAGGAGAGGTACAACCCCACCAAACCCCCATCAAGGGTCAGGTACACAACCTTCTCACACCATGGCTGGAACTAATCGCCCACTACCACTCCACATGCCATATTTGGCCTCACTCAACATACCTAATTTGAGTAAGCTCACAAATGACTCTATATTTCATGACCCCACATGGCCCACTATGCCTACCAAACTACCTTCAGACATTCCCAAGTTTGAAGGAAAGGCAGAAGAATATCCCGCCAACCAT
Source organism: Picea sitchensis (assembly GCA_010110895.2). Classification (NCBI taxonomy): domain Eukaryota; kingdom Viridiplantae; phylum Streptophyta; class Pinopsida; order Pinales; family Pinaceae; genus Picea; species Picea sitchensis. Next base: position 11,882 of record SNQJ01S0087292.1, read on the forward strand.
ATCATGACCTTCCACTTATGGTGTGTTGGCCCTTGACCAAGTTGTGGGAGATCCTTGGCCAATTTTTACCTATTTTGGGACTTCGATAGCTTGTTGAAGGAGCAACGCAAGATGAAGCAGAGATCGTGGGATATCGGCCCCTTTTTGGGTTCTTTTTGGGATTTCGGATTATGTAATGGGTATGGGATCTCAACCCATGGGTTTACTCATGTTTAGGCCTATTTTGTAAAGTATAAATAGATGTCTAGGCAATGTAAGAAGAGAGCAGTTACGAATGGCTAAGTGTTAGATATATGTGATTGAAGGATTGTAAGTGCTCTGTGAATACTATGTGAGACTTGCAGAGCTACGTCCAAGTAATTGTAAGAAGGCTTGGTAATTTACCCTAGCTCGAAGAAGGAGGATATGGCAGAGTGCGCATAGATCTCTTGTCTTCTGCAGAGTAGGATTTTGGTGCTATGTGCCTATAAGAAGCTTTACAAAGATAATAAAGAAGAAGAGTTGGTGGACGTAGCCCCAGGGTGGGGGTGAACCACGTATATGATGTGTTGCTCTGCTTTGTGCAATGTGTTGATGTGTTTATGTATTTACTTGATAAGTGCTTTGATATAGATAGATAGATCTGTTTATGCTTTGTGTTAGTGATGTATATGGATGTTAGATCTGACTTATATGAATGTGCTAGTGCCTGAATCTGTTATATCTAACCTACTTCTCTATGATAAGTGCTTAGATACATCATATTTGAATGAATGATGCAATGCTCTATTTTATGTATGGAGTATATAGTGGTTAAATATTGATGAACTGTCAGTGCTAAGTTCTCTGTTAAGTATTAAAATCATAGATCTGTGTCCCAGCTAAGGTTGTAGACACCTGAGTCCTACAACCACCCCTACTTCTACCTCAGGTAATACTTCATCTGCTTCGCAGGTGTTGTCGAAAGGGTTGGTAGTTAGGGTTTTGTTGGTGCACTATTGTAGCATTAAACCCTGGGTCTTCCCTTATGCCAACAAATGGTTTCGTTGTCGGGACCTGGAACTATGATTGTTGGGAACTAAGGAAGAAGAAGCTTTGTCCAAAGATCCATCCTAAAACTGTGAAAGCTCCGTACATAGATTTGTTTCACTAGTGCACAACATTCTACTTGACCTGTGAATCTCTATGCCAAGAAAAGAGGTCAGATTTGAAGAAAAGCGGTAAGATCTGCAAACTTTGTGCTCTGATAAAGGTAAGAATAGTGAAAAGTTCTGGATCTGAAAGCTTTGTGCTCTGTAGAAGTAAGATAAGTTGAAATTTTTGTTTCAAAAGTATGGATCTAGGTATGTTTGATAGATTATGTCCTAGCTTGAAAACTAGAGCACTAATAGATGAAAGAAGGTTTGATATGTGTAGATCTGATAAGAATAGTGAAAGATATGTTATACCTATGCATAGAAAGAATGTTTGGACTAACCAGTGGATGCAGGATCCTAGAAATAAATGTTTGCAGGTTAGCTACTATGACCCTAGAGCACAGTATAGAAAAATATGGGAATCATTTAAAAGAAAGAAAGGATTAACCCTCTGTTACAGTTGCAGAAAATTGGGACATCCTACTAAGGAATGCCCTGGGAGAAGACCTAGTTGTCTCTGTTGCAAAGCTATGGACCATGAATTATTGGATTTCCCTATAATGATTGCTAATTTTGAAGGAATGAACACGAAACAAGAAAACCCTAAGGAAGATCCAGAAATGGAAGAACCCCAAAAATACTAAGAGAAAGTATTGCTATAGATAAAATAAACCCTGAATGACCACCGACATGTCATCTTATTAGAGATATTCAAAGAAAAAGAGTTCCTTGAAGCAAGAATAGGATATTTTGACATTGACTGTGTTCTAGATGAGGAAACGTAAGTGAATATCATGATAGAAAGAACTTGGAAACTTTTAGGGAAGCCTGTTATGACTCCTTCATTGGGAGGAATATGTCTATTTAGAGGAAAGTTGATAAACGTATGTGGAAAGCTCACCCAGATATCTATGAATGCTAATGTAACTTCGACGGAGGAAGATTTTGAGATTATTAAATTTATTGAGAACAACTCCCCATTTACCATGTTACTAGGAAAACCTTGGATTGAAAGAAATCATGCCAGAAGGAAAGAAGAAGAAGAATTTTTAGCACAGAAGAAGCAAGAGTTAAAAGTTTTCATGACTAAAAGGATCACACACTTAATTGAAGAACAAAAGAATAGATCGAATCTATTTAACACTAGAGACCCAGATGTCGAAGTTGCAAGAACACTAGACGACCCACATAATATTGAAGTACCTGTTACAGATAAAGAAGAAGTATCACCCTCGAATCTTAGGAAAGAATCTCAACAACGTGAAGTAACTATGCCAAAACAAGATAAGAATCAGAATGGAAAAAGGCATACCGAGATGAAGCTCACTGGAAATAAATCTAGAAAGCTAAGTAAGAAGAGAGTTAAGATCAACAAGTTACAGAAGGTTCGAGAGGGAACTTCACAGAAGGAAAATTTGCAAAACTGGAGCTTTGTCGAGATAACAAAACAACGTCACATGGCACTTCGCCAGAGCAAAGAAATATAGCCTTTGGGACCAATATAACCATTTGACCAACCCCCCGAACGGGTATAAAGGCATTTATGGTTTGCCACCAGACCATTGGACCACGTCGTAACGGATATAACAGATTTAATGAAGGCTTCTCAACCGTTGCAAGCAATATGTTTCCAAGTTATCTATTTATCCCGTTGCATCATGCACCGAGAAAACTTTTGCTAACTGTGAATTTGAGCCCACAGACTTGTTGATTTTAAACGGTTATCATTGCGCTATTTCCCTCTATACTATTGTAGTGTATAAGTTACTCCTCAAACCCGAATATTTCCAACCCCGAGCATGTATGTTGGATGAGTTCAACATTGTAGAGAGAGTTGTCGAAGAATTATGATCGACCTCATGACTGAAATAGTCATGTCAATGTCTACAGGTGTACAAGCATCATCGACGAGAGGACTACAAGCCTCTCCGTCAATTGCTTGTGGATCGGGGCCATCCCGACCAACACTAGAGAAGAGAACCAAGCACAGAGATGACCTAGCCAATGCAAAGTTGATTCCATATATATTGCATGATTACATCTCGCCTTTGGCTGGCGTGGTGAATCGTGATAGTGTACCAAGAGATTTCGAATACACCATAGTTATTGCGTACCTCCCGAAGGGGATACGTGTAGTTCGAGTAGAACAAGATAAGATCACATCATTCAAGTTCAACGAATTCAACCTTGGAGATCACAAGATCTATGGTATGCTCACTCCATACAATTACTTAACCAGAATGAAGGGGGAGAATTCGAATATCATCCCTCAATCGTGGACGATGAACCTTGTGCAATCCACCTTGTTGAATGTCATGACGATCCCAAACTTCGAAAGACACCAGGAAGTCAATTCATGTGTCAATATGCTATTGTCTTGTTACCATGGTGGCTACTTATGGTTATACCTCTGCATTAAAATTGACCCAATGTTGATCCATAGGATCACAGGACTGAGTATGCAAGGACCCGACCCGTGGGAATTTTATCCAAGAAAATCCATAGATCACGCACTCGCACAGAAGATAAAGGATACATATGGAAATGTTGAGAAGGGAACATAAGGATACAAGGTAGCTTCCATCCAGAGTGGTGCAATGCACCTAGCATGTCAACTGGTAGCTAGAAAGTTAATAAGGAAAAATCGACCTACACAGGTCACTGGCTTTGTCATTGACCTCGCAGGGAAGTGCGCAGAAGGCCTACAGATGAACTGGGTGAAGTACCTAGTTAACCAGTTCGAACTAGATTCTTGATAAGCACAGGATCATGGTTATGAATTTCATTTCAATTGGCTCCTGGTCCTCATTGCATTTTTTTCCTGGGATATGTTGGAAGGAGAGACCTTCCCAGACATCGATCCGTTTGAAGTGCTTGCCGCGAAGTTCACTACCCTATGGTATTCAAATGATATGAACAAACAGTGGCAGCTGAATGTTATGTTTGATACATACTACCTCCTATTAAAGAGAGCCATCCAAGCCAAGCCTCGCATGACTCTTAACACCTTACAAAGTTTTTGACCCCTAATGAAGTTCAACACAGATCGATACTTCATCTACATTACAACGCGAGCAGATGATAATAAAGAGAAGCTCCAATCATATTATAAACATACAAAAGAAGACCTTGAGAAGATCACTAAGGAATGGTCTACTGACCTCCTTATCCCCGCCAACCCTGCAGAGATATTTGATCTTGACAGCCCGAAGGACACCCATAAAGAATAGAATCCACCCAGAATCAACAGATAGAAGAAGACCGAGGAGGTCCAAAACTTAATTAGCACCTCAGGAAAGACTCCTTTAGTGTCACTTGACCGAGGGGGTGATGACAAAGTAGAAGTTGAATAGAAGCCTAGTGAAGTAACACCACCCAGAGATGAGGTTGAACCCTTGAAGAAGAGTAAGGTTTCCCCCCTAAAACCTTCTTCCCAGAAGAAATCAAAATCCACCATGACCAAGATGCAGATTGTCCTCACCTCCGATGATTTTGACTTCATCATCGCAGCCCTGAACGACGCTTCACTAGAAATAGTAGAGAAACAAGGAGTGAAGCAGGAGGAAATGTATGATAGAATTGAAATCAAACTTTGAGGGGTACAATAGGCCCTTCAGTCTAGCCGCCAGTCTCCACTACACCCCTGCCATCAGGAGAACCAGAGTTGGGAGATGAACCAACCTAACTCCACCTACTAGCTGATACAGTCGAAACTCACCTTCGACGAGCACATGAAGAAACAGAACAAGCCACCCGGGCCTTGAAGGAAGTGCAAGGAGTACTTGTAGAGTAGCGTCAAAATGTAGTATAGGAAAATATTTCTCTCCAAACAAATTTCAATGAATAAAAATCACATATACAACAAGGAAAATAACATTTTCTCGCAGAGCAACTCGAAGTGAAAGAAGTAGTGAGTAGAGCACTTTGCTCTATGACATTCATAGAAATAAAGGCATAGGATCGATTCACACATCAAGTAGAGAAGCTCACAGAAGCTATCGAGCAGCTACAACAAGGCATGGAATACTTAGATCTCTGCATAGTGCCCGAGACCCCACAGGATGTAAGTGATCAAAGAGAAGCAACTTCTCAAAGTGCAGTTGAGAGAATAAAATACACTACTATGGAATGTAAGAAACTTATTGATCACAGTGCCTAGACCTACAAGCAACTCACTGAGAATCCATAACTGAAGGAACTGGAGTCGCAGCTCCAAGAGGTGAAGTATCAAGCTGAAATGATACAAGCATAGTTGAATCCCCTATTAGCTATGGAAAGAATGAAGCTCTCCTAAGAGCAATGCACCGCCCAAAAGAAGATCCACACTATCCAGAGTAGAGTTATGGAAGTAACTCAGAGGCTCTGACATGTACAAGATAAGACTTACCAATTGTTCATATAGTTCAAAGTCCGAGGAGAAGAACTCGAGCAGGTTGTCACTGCAGCTGAACATTGCCTGAAGGGACATGCCAACAATGCAGTCATTCAAGAGTTCATTGAACAAGAGGTCATGGCACAACAACAAGTCGAAGCAGTGAAAGCCAAGCTCGAGGATTTTGAAGTAGAACTACCCAGATCAGAGTGACTCGGGACGAGTCACAGGTGAGTGTTGGGGGCCTATTGGCCCTTGATCAAGTTTTGGGAGATCCTTGTTCAATTTTGACCTATTTTGGGACTTTGACAACCTATCTATTTAGGAGCGCAAGATGAAGCAGATATCAATGGGATCTCTACCCCTTTTTGGGTCCTTTTTGGGATTTGGGATTATGTAACGGGTATGGGATGTTGGCCCATGGGTTTACCCATGTTTAAGCCTATTTTGTAAAGTATAAATAGATGTCTAGGCAATGTAATAAGAGAGCAGTTACAAATGGCTAAGTGCTAGATCTATGTTATTGAAGGATTATAAGTGCTTTGTGCATACTGTGTGAGACTTGTAGAGCTACGTGCAAGTAATTGTAAGAAGGCTTGGTGATTTACCCTAGCTCAAAGAAGGAGGATATGGCAGAGTGCACGTAGATATCCTGTCTTCTGCGTAGTAGGATTTTGATGCTATGTGCCTGTAAGAAGCTTGACAAAGATAATAAAGAAAAAGAGTTGGTGGGCGTAGCCCCAGGGTGGGGATGAACCACGTATATGTTGTGTTTCTCTACTTTGTGCAATGTGTTGATGTGTTTATGTCTTTACTTGCTAAGTTCTTTGATATAGATAGATAAATCAGTTAATGCTTTGTGCTAATGATGTATATGGATGTTAGATCTTTCTTATATGAATGTGATAGTGCCTAAATATGTTAGATGTAACCTACTTCTCTATTATAAGTGCTTAGATAAATCAGATCTAAATGAATGATGCGATGCTCTGTTTTATCTATGGAGTAGATAATGGTTAAATATTGATGAATTGTTGGTGCTAAGTGCTCTGTTAAGTATTACAATCACATATTTGTGTCCCAACTAAGGTTGCATACACCTAAGTCCTTCAAACACCCCTGCCTCTACCTCAGGTGAGACTTCATCTGCTTCGAAGGTGCTTCTGAAAGGGCCGGTAGTTAGGGTTTTTTTGGCGCGTTGTTGTAGTGTTGAAACCTGGGTCTGCCCCTGTGCCAACATGGTTCTCTTCAAACAACATCATGCCAGATGACTCCAGTTGTTTAAGGTTATTTCAGCGCACACACATAGGTCCATTAGCCAAGTGGTATGTGGACGAAAAATCAGGGTCCCATGTGACATTTGAATCATTGGCCAAAACATTTTTGACCTTCTTTCAACTGCCAATTCAGCATGACAATGGTCTAGAAATACTCTCTGAGTGTAAAAAAATCTCAGCCACACATATCGTCGACCACATTCATGAATGGTTTCGGTAACGTAGTTAATGCAAAGCAGAAACCATGTAGTTTATACAAAGCAGAAACCACCAAAGAACAATGCCTCGATTGGTTTCTCAAATCACTTGTCTCTATCCTTGCCAAGGATGTGGCCTCCACCTTCCCTCAAACTAAAAAGGAAGCCATCAACAAGGTTCAACAATATGTCCTCATTTATGCTCAGTCAACATACTTATACATGGTAATACTTGATGCACTGATACCCGTACCTTTAGGCCAGGACAAACCTGGGATGTCTCATGTGGTGGATGGATTGATTGGTACCACCACACACCACAATTTGTACATCCAACCACCACCCATGTATTGTTCGCCCCAATATCCATTGATATATGGAGGTTTTTCATATTACCCTCCTTCCCCTTACCAACCTTCATATCCTATTGTTCCCCCTCGGTCATTGGGGTCACCCCCACCAGTACCCATGACGTATCTGGTCTCTCAATCTAGTACGGGTCCACCCCCAACACCTGTATATAACCTTAGTAGTAGTGGAAGTACCTCTACTTCCTATATGCCATATGGATCCTATCCACAGAACAATCCATGTTTCCCATTTCCTGGTCCTCCCCAACAGTTTAATCCTCCACCGGAACAACCACCTGTCACCGTCAACTTTGTTCAACCCTTTCCCATTCAACAAGTTCATACATTTGAACAATTGAATACAACTAATATGACTCATAAGAAGAAAGGAAAAAAATGCAACAATGACAACCCAGGACTAGGAGGGAATGACCCCCACAACCATCTCATTGGGGGAAACCAATACTTAGACCCCCAAGGGGGCACCAATAAAAATCAACCACGACAAGGGAAGAGAAAAAATCTTCGGACTAAATTCCCTTGCGCTCTATGTGGTGAGTATGGACATTATACTCATCATTCCCCCCAAATTCATGATCTCCAATGGATGAGGGAATCAATGAAATCATAGGACCCTCCAACACCACCTGCCCCTCAGCAGGCCCCACAATAGTATTTGCAACCACCACCTCTGCCTGATTTGAAAAACCCCATACCATACCAAGGTGTGTTCAACACTCAACAAGTGATCAACCCTGCCCCACCACAAATGGAAAAATATCCAAACCCAGGAATCCATTTGATCGTAGTGTCCTCCTCACCAACGAAGAACTTCTTCTGCAAACCCGCAACCGTCAATACGATATGCCTCCCAACTCTTCCCCAACCACCTCAGAAACACTAACAGCTACTACAGGACAACCATTTATTATTCCACATCCTAATGCGGAACCCATTCCCTGCATACCACATATGCCTTTACGACAGAATGTGCATAACCCTCATTCTATGGTTGCTCATAATTATAGTCTGGTTGATGACTTATCCTAGTCTGCTGCAGCCATGTCTATGTTGGAGGTACTCCAAACCTATCCATCACAATGAAAATCCTTGCTTTCTGCCTTAGGGGCAGTCAACCCAGCTGACACACAGTTGATCACATTTGATTCAGATAGCGGAGAACCACGTCTTCCCGCCCAAGTAGCCTTCCAGATACCAGTTAATATTTGGAACACCATAGATAATCATTGTATCATCGATGAAGGTCCATCCACATGCATCATGTCTAAACACGTATGGAAGAAAATTGGCTCCCCTAAGCTAGTACCCTCTGCCATCACCCTTTGAGCTTACAATGGTCGACCAACATCTTTCGCAAGGCTTTGTCAAAATTTCCCCATAGAAATTGGGGGAAAAACCATCCTCATTGAAATTGAAGTTATCGATGCCCAGTTTGATTACAATATCTTGTTCGGATGAAACTACATGTATGCTATGAAGGCAGTCGCCTCTTTTGTGTTTTGTACGATGATATTCCCCCATAATGGGAAGATTGTCACCATCCACCATATTACACATTACGAGCCTAACCATTCCACCAACATCAATAACATCCTCCCCCTTGTCCGTGTTAGCTCAGATGATTTTCCAGTTTTCAACATTGGCCTTGGATTATTCCAAGACCCATCCATGTTGGGCACTTATCAGGGAGTGCCACCGTTCCTAAACCCATATTTTTCATCACAAGTGTGTGTAGTTTCCTCTAAAGGAACAGACATCAGAGACAAGAATCCTATCACTAAGTCCCCTCCCCATATCAAATTTCCACCAGTTGAAGAAATACTACCTCAAGAGTTCCTTGAGAGTGCCATCACACCACTTATCATGGATCTTCCCCCCCTCCAAGGGAAAATCCCTCTTTGGGAGACAGTCCCCTAGACCATTACCCAAATTCCCTTTTTCTACCCCCCACCTAGATTCAAATCATTCCAAGTAGACGCAATTCTTACCCTTCCGAACATGGTACTCATCATCCCTGTATGGTATCCACATCCACCCAAGATGGTTCCTCAACCATCCCTCCCTCCTTAGTCAGAGGGAATCCCGATGCAAATCCTAGTACTAAATCTAGCCACGCCACCCTCACCCCCAATCACCAACACCACTACTATAGCTGGGGGCAGACAGAAGAAGAAAGAGCCCATCGCTCCACTACCTCTCGAAGTTCAACTCCTTTGCACCTTATGTGAAAGAAAAGGACACCCCACTCATAGATATCCCTCTCTCCCTGAGTTATGCAATTTGATCCAACTCCCTCAAGCAACCAGATCGCTCGTCGCTTCACCAAGCACACCTAGTACTACCACCGCGTCCCCTACTAAAGGTAGTAAAGGGTTGCGAACCAAATTCGCATGTGCCATATTTTTAGAGTATGGCCACTACACTCATCATTTCCTTTCCCTAGCTCAGTTTCGACAGACGCTAACGACAGTATGCCAAACCTTTCAGCAAGACCCCGCTCCACCCACGTCATTGAGTACCCATGTCACTGACATCCATTGTGTCACAACCTCAATCAACGAACGGATGAGGTGCCCTTACTCTATTTTTGACTTACTTGATCATTTCACGTACCAATGTCCTATGATCATTGAATACAGGCGATGTCAAATGTCCCTTATTCAAAATCCTCCAACCACCTCACTTCTCATTATGCAATTCATTCCCCCTATTCCTTCTCCAGATACCATCCACATCACCTCCCCTGAACCTGATTCACTTCCCACCCCTCCACGTTTCATGGATATACTGTCTGAGGATTTTCCCCCAAACCCCCCCAATTCTCCAGTTCATTTCCCTTGGGAAATCTTAACCCCGACCACAGTTTACAACCCATAGTGTCTAGACATTTGGTTTATGTCAAGAACGCCATCGCACCATAGTTGTGATACCTCCTTTATGTCTTCCCCACCTGAAGACAATCACATGGTAACAATCACCAATGTTACTTCCCCGGATCCCCTATATTCTCGCATTTTCCACTGCGACGAAGATATCCTAGGGGAACTAACTACCCCTGATTTCCCATGGAATGCGCTCCATCATCGAGTGCTCTTTATCTCACAGGAAGCCTTTAACCCTCCTAACCAAGCCTCCATATGTGCAATCGAAACCAAGGATTTTATTCCATCAGGGCATATAGACTAGTTCAACAACCCTATCCCTGCCCCCGATGCTTTTGAGGAAGGAAACATGGCCAATATTTCCCCCACTGTCAAAATTGACATTTCCATCAAACCAAGAATCATAGAATAAATCACCATAGGCGTTGCATTCTCCCCTGAGGAACTCACAACTTACAAAGCTCTCTTTCAGGAGTGCCAGGATATTTTTTCCTGGTCATACATGGAGATGCCTGACCTCAATCCTTCTATCATCGAAAATCACATCGACACATGGCCTGATGTCACCCCAGTACGTCAAAATAAATTCCCACTTCACCCATCCAAATTCACGGCTATCAAAGCCGAAATTGACAAATTACGTGCTGCAGGGTTCATCTACCCCATCACATACATGTCATGGGTATCCAACCCCATCCCTGTTAACAAAAAACAGGGCATTATTCGCGTATGCACCGATTTTCGCAATATCAACCGTGCTTGTCCCAAAGCCAACTTCCCCACACCTTTCATCGACCAAAGTATCGATTATTGTGCAGGACACGAGGCTCTATCCTTCATGGATGGTTTCTTTTGCTACAATCAAATCCAAATCCATCCAACAGATCAGTACAAGACCGCATTTACCACCCGATGGGGTATTTTTTATTATCGTGTCATGCCTTTTGAACTCAAAAATGCAAGTACGATGTTCCAACAGGCCATGACTTACGTTTTCCATGATCTCGCTTGCATCATTCTCGCTTACTTGGATGACCTCACCGCTTGCTCCAAGAAACGAACTCAACATCTAGATGACTTACGGGTTGTCTTTCAACAATGTCGACAGTACAATATCCGCTTGAACCCCCTCAAGTGTTTTTTTTACGTCACCGTCGAACGCCTCCTTGGGTTCATCGTCTCCCAACATAGCATCACTATGGAACCCCTCAAGGTCCAAGCTATCACATAAATTCCCCCACCTAGGAATTTGCGCCAACTACATAGCCTACAAGGCAAATCCAACTTTCTTTGATGCTTTGTCCCAGATTATGCCACTCATGCACATGGTTTCCTTCACTTACTGCATCATGATATCCCCTTTCTATGGGATGAACAGGCTCAAACCACTTTTGATAATTTAAAAACAGCGCTATCCAATGCCCCTTTGATTAGTCCTCCTAACTATGATCGCGACTACATGCTCTACTTGTCGGCCTCAGTCATCTCAGTAGCAAGAGTTCTCATCCAACTAGGGGATGATGGTCATGAACATGTTCTTTATTACATTAGTAAAAACCTTTCAGGACCACCCTTTAAGTACAATCATGAAGAGAAACGCGCCCTCGCAGTTGTCCTTGCATGTAATGTCCCCACTTTGGGACATCATCATAGGGCAGAGATTTATGATGACCAGAGTAGCCAGATGGATGCTAGAGCGAGTACAGGGGTATTTGAGAGGCATTGTGGGGTCCAGCTTGCATTGATGATCATATTCCATCATT
>SNQJ01S0087292.1:34470-57648 GCA_010110895.2 Picea sitchensis
ATTCGAATGCATGATAAGTTGTTCTTCTCATTAGCCATCCTCAGTTATCCCATTGATCCACACACTTTCATTATTCATGATTTCTTAAGTTACCAAGCATCCTTAGCCTACAACCCTAAGGAGTTTCTTGGAGTGATAACAGTGCCAATTCTACGAAGTGTACATCCCCTGGCAACTGAGGATCAACAGGTAGGGCCATTCCCCAAAAAGGGATCCTCATCAAGAAATAAACATCCTCCCTCGCCGAGAATGTCAACTGCTCCCCCCGCACAATGAAGCACTGCAGCTTAGTGCTCCACATAGAAATTAGATACTGCAGCAAGTAATCCTGCGCCCGTATCAGTGGGCAGTCCGAGAACTTAAGCAACCCACGGGCTGCCAACAGTCTCTAAATGCCTGACTCATATCTCACTTCCTCCATAAGGCGTTCCCAGTCCCTCTCTCTCCAGTGGACTGGCATACTGATTTGATCACCTATATTCACACAAAAAACACTTAATCATCCATCATCATTCATTAAACAAAAAATATTCAAAAATCCCCAGCTATGCCTCAAGTGCGCAGTTGACACACCCCACAGGCGCACACATATGCACTCTTGTTATTTGCACAGGTGCACATCAATGTGCAACTATCTAAGAAACATATGTGCATCAATATGCATCCGTCGCACCCATAGGTGTGCATTCATGTGCACCTTTTATCTACACAACTGCTCATAGTGTGCAGTTGTAATTGAAACAAGCATGCACCTATTTTTCCCACCCNCCCCCCCCCCCCCCCATGTGTGGTTGTATTCACCTCATCCACACACTATGCACGGAAGAGGGAATTATACCCGTTTATCTCAGCGTGGGTATCCTTCCTTCTCCCGTGCATTTGTGGGCCCACACCTACAAAAACCCCTAGTACAACCATCTGTATGACCCTGCCTAGAAAATAGACCCTATCTAATATGCAGGAGGATGAGACCACTAACCTAGATCTCACAAATCCTGAATCGGTGGGCTCAAACTCCCGTAATCATCAAATATCCTCTAAAAACCGCTCATCAACTCACTACGACTGTAGGTACAAATGAGGTGGCATCGTGGGCTCCACCACTATATATCGCCCCCTTTGACAAACATCCACACTGAATTACAGGAGCTTAGAGCCTCTATTTTTTGATCCATCTTTAGCCATGAGATCAGTATCTCGCCATCTACATAGTCACATTCCCCGAGCCACCATCTACAGCTAACCCTAGGGGAGCATTTTTATCACATCATGCCCAAGTACACGTTCTCATGTTCAAAATTATCAAATAGCTATTATATGTTCTTTATCTTCAAATATTGTTCACATCAGGTATTCGATTTTAATGTGTGCAGGTACTTGGTCATCAAAAACCCACGCAGCCCCTTCAGGTATATGATCGACACTGGCATGTAATCATTCCCTCTTAATACCAATTTCATCTTCTAGTCACACCCTCCGACATTTTCCTATAGTATCCTCACATCCAGCTCTGCAGTACTATCACCTCCACTGTAATTTGGTACTGTCACCTGGTAGCATTATCTCCCACATGACTTGTCCCATTCATAGTCCCCCTTGGCACTTTGACACCCATGCTTCTTTCACCCCTTAGGGATGGGAGTCCTAATAGTCTTACGCATTTCTGAGAATCAGCCACATACTCCTTATCCTCATTTTTCTATCTTTCCCAATGGATTCCTAGGTTATCTCATCACAGTTTTATTTTGACTGCACCCCTGCAGTATCATTAACCCTCCATTTCATCCACAATCAATTTTCCCATCTGCAAATTTCCCTCCATTCATTTACCTCATATAGAAACCCACCCATGGGTCTCCCACCCTCCACCAGTTCTCCACACAACTTGCACCCTCACAGGCCAAGAGATCTTGCACTGGGGCACCCATTTTTGTATCTATACACTCATCCCAAATTATTCTTTATTCATTTTTTCGTTGTAAAAATCCTTTGTTTCCATCATTTACATAGATTTTTGTTGTCGCCCTTAGCGACCTTCTTTTATTGGCAATGCAACCCATGTCATCCTTGCTTGGGGCATTCACTATATTCTACTCATGTTGACATCATCCATAAACCCCGAGTATCCCATAGTCCATGTACCCCTAATATCTGAGTTTGTCCACTTTGCCACGCCTCTAGCCCAATTTAAACCCATGTCTCATTGTCCCCCTAACGCTAGATCCAATTTCATAGGTTGTTGCCACTCATCCTTCACATATATCCCCACCCAAGGGAAGTCTTAAGTCTCACTGCATCTTGACTTTGTCCATGTTTCTAATCAGTTCCTGATCTTATCCAGTGGATTTCATGAAGCCCTTTTGGTTCTTGGAGTCGCGTCTCCCCCTTTGTCGACATTAGCACAATTTCCAGAAGGGCGATAGTATCTTGACTCTCATTACCTTTATAATGACGAGTCTCGGATGGCATGGAGAGAACCATCATTTCTCTTTGTTGTCATTGAACCCCATAATCATTTGACTTCAACATACTCTCATGTTACGGTGGGTCTTACTATGCGACTATTGCAGTTGTTTCATACTAGCCGAAGACCTATGAATTTGTTAGGCCATCAATTCCTATGAGTCATCAACACTTATTATAGGCATCCTTGCCTCTGTTCAGAGTATGGTCACCATTAGAGTTGTCATCTTCCATTATCACATTTCCTCGTAGGGCATTGTGGTCATCTACATCACCAAACAAATTCAGTTACTGTATTACATTTTTTCAGTTACATGACATGAGCATGGGGCATGCCTGCCTCATTTGTATATAGATTTTCTTTTCTTACCTAGAGAAAGGTTCGGTCCCACAGTTTCCCCTCTCCTTCCAATAGATCGCTCTTTCAGTCCCTCTCAACACTCTTTCTTACAATGGTACTCTCAGTAGAAGAAACATCGATGTATTTTGGCTATATGTATGCTCCTAACCTCACACATCAGGGGGCATCTGTTATCACTAAAATTTCGTCTGCAAATGGTTACAAGAATAAAACATATCCAAACACCTATTAGTTCACTTGCAGCCCCAAAAATACATTTCCAAAAGGCACAAACTATACAACTGGTCAAAAAATTGACTTGCGCTAAAACACTAAAGGAATTGCACGCATGTGCATAGGCCAAAGAAGCTAGAAGAGCGTACATGCGCCTGATGCATGACTGTGTACGAGAAAAGTCGTGCACTCCTGTGAACGGTGTATTTATGGTTCTTGTCAGCCCCTCACCCACTTCTAGACCAGCTCCCAACTTGATTTGACCCTCAAATCCGAGTTGAATCCAAATGGGGGGATGGTCAAAGACCTAAGGGTGCCCTAAAGAGCCCCTTGTTCACACTAAAAACCAGTTGGATATTGCCTCAAAGACTTGCTATAAAAAGCGGCCATGGGTGCACTAAGAATTCAAGAATCTCATTGTATTTTTATGATGCCTCTATTCTCCTACAACAAATATCTTTTCTTCTTGTAGTATACTATCATCATCTCGATAAGCTATTCACCTCACCTCTTGAGGGAATAAGCTTGGATTTCTTTACCATTTGTTTTCTAGTTTATCATTTGTAAGAAGAGCTCTCACATAGGGGACTCAAGAGCCCTCCCAAGGAGGAAAAGGGGATCCATAAGTCCTCCTTTCTCTACGGTGTTTTCCCACTAATATACTTCTCCATTGGTGGCATTATTATTGGTCATTTGTTTGATTGATTTGGTTCTAATTTCCTCATGCATTTTAGTTTTATTTCTTTAGTTATTTCCTTAGTTCTTTTAGCTTATTTGTTTGTTTATTTCATGTGATTGAATCATTTGATTCATACACTAACCTTTGTCCTGTCTAGGAGGCCCAACTAGACTTGCAAGTCCCTTCTTTTACTCATTTGAGTGACGAAAGGGACACAACACTTAGGAATATAACTGTCTTTTAAGGGAAGTTATTGCTCTACCTGTACCTCGACCCAATATAGTAATAGGGAGATTTTCCCTGCTAGCAGGGGGGTCCAATGAATGACTGAGGAAATCTCTCCAACTTCATTTTCAGTCTCTAGGTATAAACTATGAAATTCATTGTTTCTCTGAAAAAAGGAGTAAGTAAACCAAATATGAATGGAAACGAAAAGATTTTTTTAAAGGAAAATCCTTAAGTTGTTCATGAATAGACTCTAAAATAAATTTTGCAATGCAAAATATGGCCATTATTTGTGTGGTAGGAGGGAAAATTTATCTCAGAAATTATAAAATAATAATTTCAAAAGTTCTATCAGATTCATAACATAATATTGATCATATCATACAAACAACCTCCAATACATTCGGTGTAAACATACTAGTTTTGTAGGTTTTTAGATCATGAGAGATACAAGTATTATATTTCATCAAAGTTTGAAAAAAATATTGGTGTTCTTAGATACTTAGATGATTAAAACTAACTGCTAGGGTTTCTTCATTAATAGCTTGACCATCATTGAATTCTGAAACCCAAGCATCCAAGAAATAGACTCAGTCGTGATATCAAATAATAAATGTACATTCTTGTTTATTAGGCTTCTCATGGATGCAAAGTATCTTTGTGCACACCAGTGTTCGAATTCTTGGAAATTATAAACTTGTGGAACAATAAATTGAGCCAGGTTCAAACCCCAAACATTAAAAGAGTCATTCAATTTCGTATACCTAGTCTGGGATAGATTATGCAGCTCATATATATTGGAAGAGACTTTAGGATAAAAAATCTGGGAATCTTTGTCTTGTAGAAAGGTCTCTATGCTCAATAGGTTTTTTGACTCGATTAAGACTGGTGATTTCAACATTTTGCTAACAGGAATAAGGACAAAAATGCTTTTATCTCTTACCTGGGAGGCTAATTGACAGAAACTCTTTGTTTTGTTGGTGAGATTTTCGTTAAAGGCTACTATATAGCTAAGATTCTCATGCTCGTAATAGTGACAATAAGGCGCCAATTGGAAAATAAAAACAAAATACCTTTTTTCAATATTTTGTCTTATTTAAACCTAAAAATGATTAACCAAACAAAAAAAGATTATTTACATAAATTAATCTAAATTCAAAATGCAATTACTTACCTGACACCAACGGTTTTCCAAAAATGGTAAGCGGTTTTACTCTATACTCTGCACGCAGTGCGATGAGTGGTTTTGAGAATGGTTTTGTGAGTTGCGTGGTGATTTGATATTTTTACACATCACAAAGTTGGTATTCCTTGTGATGTCACCGCACGTGGGGTCACTTTGGTTAACCTTCGTTCCTTTTTAATATGCATGAATTTTTTATCACACTTACCTTTTGATCGACAAACCAGATTACACCCACCCTGTCACCATATAACAATAAGGTTATATACATATAAATAAATAAATAAATCGTAAAAAAAATTATAAATTCCTAATTTAATAAATAGTAATCTATTTACAAATAACAATAATGTAACAAAATAAAAATAAAACGAAAAATATATAAAAACACTAATACTTATTTGGAATTAGAACAAAATTAAAGATTTACCAAGGAGCAGAATGTTTTCTATTCTAAGGAAAAGTTAAACTAAGACTAATCTAATTAAAAGGAAATAAAGTTTTTGAAATTTTATTTAAAATTGTATTTTATGTCCTAACGGATTGTATCCATGATGATCTCTCCTTGCATAAAAAATTATTTTGGGTACTTGTGCATCTCTATGAACAAAATGACAACATCAAATGTTATGTTGTTCTTCTTCTTGTGTTAGTTTATCTCTATTAAGTGTTTTGATTTGGGGGGAACCCACATACTTAGCAAGATAAATATTGCACAAGTCAATGAAGTATATCATTGTGCCTTTTCACTGCATGGATTTCTTTATTTCTAACCTTCCCTTGCATATAATCCTTGACCTTCCCTTGNGTTAAACTAAGACTAATCTAATTAAAAGGAAATAAAGTTTTTGAAATTTTATTTAAAATTGTATTTTATGTCCTAACGGATTGTATCCATGATGATCTCTCCTTGCATAAAAAATTATTTTGGGTACTTGTGCATCTCTATGAACAAAATGACAACATCAAATGTTATGTTGTTCTTCTTCTTGTGTTAGTTTATCTCTATTAAGTGTTTTGATTTGGGGGGAACCCACATACTTAGCAAGATAAATATTGCACAAGTCAATGAAGTATATCATTGTGCCTTTTCACTGCATGGATTTCTTTATTTCTAACCTTCCCTTGCATATAATCCTTGACCTTCCCTTGATCATGTGCTACAAGTTTCATTGTAATACAAGAGCCAATTTATTAAATGGCTCTAATGTTAACAGGAAAAGTGTTATAGGCATCATTCCATGAAAGGCGATGATAGATGCAACAATGGAGCTATGCATCATTGTTATATTCACATGAGAAATAACCATCTAATTTTGTGTTTGGTTATTATGAGTGATAACGATTCAAATAGAAACTTGTGTAACATAATTGAGGCCAAATTCTTGATTACATTACATGTCTATGTGTGCTTTGATTTCTATGCACTAGAGCCTTGATCATGATATTATTTTTATTTCATTCACATGATAACATAGTATATCATGCATAGGAATATAGCACCCCAGATCGGTCAAATGTATGGGCAAGTCCACCCCTTTTCTTTAGGTCCTCTAGGAGGTGTGATGTACATGTATGTTTTGTTTCATTCTCGACCTCTGGTTCCTTGGTTAGATTTATCCTATGCCTACTTAGAGGCCAATACTACACCTATATGGTATGCTCTATCCTCTACATCCCCAATGAATGAGTCGATGGAGGCATGTCACCAATATAATCATTCAAGGATATATCATAGATAAGAAAAGGAACTCATCCAATCTAGTTATAATTTAAAAAAGGAACCTTCGCAAGTCCTTATTAAGTAAGAATGTATTTTAAATCTGCACGTCACCATGTTCATAAGTAAAGAAGAGAAGCCTTGATTATTATCAATACAAACCTCAATTCAAAGTAAATTCATCATGTCATAAAAATTTAAATGAAAGTTAGACAAGGCAATGAAAGAAATCAACAGTTTGTTATGAATTTGACTCCTAAACATATATACTTTTAGTGCTTTGGGCATACCATACCATTGAAAATTGAAATAAACCACTCATGGACCATCCATAATGAGAAAAGGAAAATATTGCAATACATGCATCATAATATAAACAACAACAATTACAGTAAGGTCTTTGTGATCACGAACATCTTTGAAAGTATTACATCTATAAATGCACAATAATCCAAAATATCCACATATAATCAAATCTAGGCTCACCATCCAACTAAACTCAAAGAAATTCTCACACCTCCAACGATTCATAAGAATTAAAGTGAAAGCACCACATCAATAATCAAAACAAGTTCATTCAAATGATTTTGTAAATTTAGTAAGAGTGCTCTTAAGATGAGGTATGCACACCTTGTTTACCTTGTTAGTTTTGAAAGTGAATAGATAGAAAACATATATGCACCTAAATAAATACAAAGCAGAGACACTTATACAAAATATCAATGAAGCAATAAGTTCCCAAGAGTAGGCAACACCATATTGAACTATCCATGCAAATCATGATGTTTAGAAAAATAGACACAACCAGGTAGGAAATCAAATTCATTAATGAGACGATAATAAGACCACATTAATACATCAATCAATCATTTAACCAAGGCACCATGTCATTCATGCACATGTCAAGTAATAAATTCAAGCAATAAAACCAATCAAATAACTTGAAATCATCTTAGAGCATCGATCGCATCAAAAGCTTAAAATTAAAGAAAAATATACTGCAATTGGTAAGGCTTAAAAAAATTGCATTGGGGGAAAAGAAGCCAAGCCCTAGGCTTTGGGGCTAGTAGGGCCTCAAAAAATGGAAACACACTAGATGAAACCAATATTATTTGATAGACACAATTGAGTGATGAGTAAGGAACAAGGACAAACTTATCTAATTTTCATGGAAGTCTAGGGATACAAACAAAAGAAAACCTTGCAGGAAAAATGACCTCTCTCGTGAAATAAACTTAACGAACTTAACATCTATACAAAGGAAGAAATTTAATGAGAATAAATGATCTAGGTTACATTCTTTATCTTGGGGTCTCCTTAGATTTTGGGTAAAATTTGTTTCATGAGCTTGGAATAAAATATCCCTTAGGAGTTTCTCCACTACCTATGAGCATCCATATCCATGATGGAGTCATCATGGAATCATATAACTTTCTCAATTGTCATGCAAGCATCAATAGACCCAATGGAGATTATTTGTATTACCCCACAATATATTAACTTCATTTATCAACCTTATCTTCATTATATGTTTCTTAGCAATTCATGGGTGGGGGGAGAAGAAACTCCTTACAGGATAGATGGGGTTTATCACCTTCTATTGGGACTTATTTAAGATTTCATTGTCCATGTATTAAATTATCCCTTTTAGATTTCAACCATGGACCTATACCCTTCATCTTTCACATGATCAATGCATTTATTGTGGATGAAAGGATTCCTTGATAAGGTGGTTTGTTAATCAAACCAAGGCAAGGGAATAATCAAGGGGTTTATTGTCATTTGAAAATGTTCAATCCATCCTCCAACTATGACTATGTTGTGATGTTCATGGTCCATGATAAAACCATATTTTCCTCAATCTCATAACCAGTAGCAAGTCACCTAGAATGTTTTTAGGTCTAAGCTCTCAGGGAAATAACAATTTGTTGCTAGAGGTATGATCATGCATTGTAAATAAGAAAATTGCAAGCTAATTGCAGGTTGTATACAAGAAATTCACGAGTGGATAACAAGTTATAAACTAACAATGCATGATCAAATCACGTTGATAGTGTTTTTGTTTATCTTCCTAAAGATAGGGGTAAGTTCAATTCACGAGGTCACTTAATCATCATCCTGTGGTTCAATTATGCTTGAGAGACACTGTGTGCAGTATAGATAGAATGAGGCCCTTGTATTGACTGACTTGAAATTACATGCCTTGTCTATTTAAAAAATATATATATATATATAAGAGAATTTGCTCATCTGAAAAACAAGCTACATATATTCAAATATAAACTAAAGTAACAATGCAACCTATAAATATTGAAAGCATGAATTCATTTATTTGAAATTAAACATGTATCACCTATGGCTTCATGTTCAGGTAATGGACCTGTTGACGGGCGAAATTGACCGCTCGTCAACTAGAGGAGTGAATCCAGTCTGGGGTTGTCTAATTAACCCAAGTTGTTTAGATTAATCCACTCCGATGGGTTTAGCGGCTCCGTTGGTCGATCTAAGTCCTAAAGAAAGAGAAAAACAAAACTAGAGATAGTGTAATAACTAGATGAATAACAATCGTTGAAAACTATGCCTGGATCTGATATGTATTTACAGTTTAACTAACTAATATTTCTAAANATATATACATAATACAAATTTTAATCTAAATCCGTGAAAATCAAATGTAAATTAATCTTTCAATAATAAAACTATTATCTAATTTTTATGATTTGTTTTCTTATAAAGGAAATCAAATATCAAACTGTCTAATTAAAAACAGAGATCACAGATAATAGAAAATGTTTTATCTACAGGAAGTTTATGTATTCATTAAACTAATGAAATTAAACTAGCAAACTGACCTGTTATCGCATCCCATATTTGTTCAGCGTATAGCATCCAATCTCTCTTTCTGATGAGGTAAACCCGCAACAGATACTGCAATTGCTTCTCATAAACGTGAAGCAATAATGATTGAATTCGAATGATATAACATATAAGAGATATAATCACAACAATCTTGTCATTTCACAAGCAGCCACATTAAGATAAATCCTGCTGTGAAAACTTGTGCATGAATGTTCAACAAATGATGAAGATAAATCTCTTAATCCCAGGTTTAAACAAAATGATTACTGCGTGTTTAATCTAGAACATAAAATATGGATAACATATAAATTTTTATCATATCAATCTATAGTAAACCACGACAGCGAAAGAAATCACAATCTAAGTGCAAATTGAAACAATCATAACTTGAATAAAACCACAATATGGAAAAGCTAAAGTTGTAACCAATATTATATTTCGTTCAAGTCTATAAATGAAAAACCCATAGTCTTTCCCCAGGCAAAGATGGTTTGAAGTTTACAAAATAACATGATTATATAGGTTCCAGGAACAAAATGTTTCCTGTTCATAACATCAAATCTGTTCAAAAATGTGGGGGATGCAACCTCCCAGATTTTACTTGATATCAAAAAACTAACATCCTAATCTATTTACTAAAAACATAAAGATGGTATGGCTGGGAGATCCCAACAGTGCTTCATATCTCTTTGAAAATCATGAGTTCCTGAAAACAAATAAAAATAAGAAGATTTAGATGTATTTTCAATTATCAAAACAAGTAATTCGAAATTTTCTAACTAGCTACAGAATCTCACAATTCTGTAGCTAGTTATAATTATAACTAGAATCATATTTTATTCAATCAAACAAAACAAACTGAAGAGTAATCTATTCAAGAAAATCGAGTATGCTAAATTGAGAGTGAGAAAATCATGCTAAACTTTAAAAAATATTATACCTCAAATCATGGGATTCAAACAAATCAAGCAATCTTTGAATTTACTATTGTTGTCACTACTTCCACATTCTTAAAAATGACAGACCCTGTGTTTTTTAGGCGTTTGTCCTTTGCTTGAGCTATGGATTGGAGCCTGCTATTCTCGTTTGTTAACGAATCCACCTGGTCTTCCAAATATTTAAGCCGGGACTATAGTAAAGGTACCTCCGTGTAATACCTATCGATCCAGGATCGGCATTCATTACAGTGCGGCTGTAGAGACTATGTATTGGCACTGATAGTATTAACATCTGGAGAATCGTCCATTTGACATGTAGGTTCATCACGGAGTTTGATGCCAGGAAAAAGAGGATTGTCCTTTAGACACGGTGGTAGGTTGGTAACATAATCGTAGGGTCTGTCAGGGCAAAGTCCATGTGAATATGGATACTCTTCGGCCAAGAACCTTTCAATTTCCAAATCTGAATCCTCACTTACCTCAATTGTATTTTTTGTGTCTACACAGGGCTTGGGCTTGTTTTGAGAACATCGTGAAATCCAATGAGCGGACCTTTTATTCTTCTAATTAACATCAACGTTGCCCTTAAGCTTTTTCCCTATGGGTTTTTTAATAGTCTTGGTACAACTCTTAGGATATGAATCTGATTGAGTGTCGAGTTGAGCAGCATCAGGGTAGGTCGAGGGTTCCAAATTAGAGACAAGATCATAGGGCAGGAGCGGTGGAGAGGTGGTAGGTTTCACAAGGGTTTCTGTGATAACAGGCTTGTCAACCTGTCCCAACTCACTATTACCAAATCCATTTCGTAACACAAAAGCATCCCAGCAATCGTTGTTTAATTTCAACTAATGCATAATGATAATCTTGATTAAACCATGATGGAACAAACTAGAATCAGACTTCTGCCTCTTAAACCAATTTCCCATCTTGTATAGACTTCTAAGAAGGAAATAGGGCATGTTCAGCGAGAAGTCGATGAAACTCATAAGCAATTGCAGGTGATACAAGAAAACTAACCCAAATCTCCCTTCACATGTAATAAATTGTTTCACAATAGCTAACAAATCGTGTCATCTAGGTTTTAAAGATGAGACAGGCATACCTCGGTCACAACTTGTAATTTTCCTTGACGTTAACAACAATGACCAGGGGACCTCTTCGACTTTTACGTTCTTGAACCGCTTTTTCCCCATAGTTGGTAAACCGGTAGCTTGGCTTATAAAATCTTCATTTACCTCAAGTTGCACGTCTCCTATCTTTTCTCTGCAACCGTCGAAAGTCAATGCGAACTCTTTAGCAACTCTCAGATTGAAACCCTCAAACTTTTCAATAAACAAACGCCATTCGTTCCTTTCTAAGTCGTCTCTGGCATTGTCAAATGATAACAAGGTTTGGATGCCATTGGGCTCAATCCTCACCACAGGAGCCATGGCTAACAGAAGGGAATCAACACAGAAATTGGAGGTAGGGTTTGATAGAAAAAACACAGAGGCATAGCCCTGAACAAAACAATGTTGTGACAGTTCGAAATGGTAGGAAGAGGCGTTAATCACCATGCGTGGGAAAGAGATCATGAAGCCCGAGGCCATACAAAGCAATAATATCACGCTATACCTCATATGATGCCTTGGGATATGGGTAGTGTAAGAATGTAGGCACTTTAATACCATAGAATGCACACTCATGACTTGATTACAAGGTAAATGTATCAAGTAAACATTGTGTTAAAAGAATTTTATGAATCAAACCCCATTAATATTAATCAAATATTGATGAGTGGGAGGTTTTTTTTTACTTATGTAACGAAGGCATGTTTAAGACCAAGGGGTTATAAACAAGGAAAACAATCATGTTCATAACAAAATACAATAATTTGACAATAGATCATATGGACAATTATCCTTTGATAAAAAATCGAAACAAAGTGTGAATTCCAGCTGTGAATTTTCATGCTTACAGTCATGAAAACAAAAATTGAAAGGAAGGTATGTAAAAAGAGACAAGTGATAAGTGTCATTGCTCATGACGAGTAATGCAAATTTAGAGACCCTGTGTAGGCAGCTTATAAACAATAGAAATTACATTATTGCTGCCAACAGGACCTTATTAGAATGGAATCACTATGGGATTAACCCTATGATATCAATTCCTTTGGTCTCTTTTACTTAAGATTCTAACCACGGGTTGACCTAAGAATATTTTATTTATGCATTAAGAACAATCTACATGAAACACAATGAACAACTGCTTAACATAAATAAATATCACAACTAAGATACAACATATGTATATACAGTCTGCACATTTCCTTCCCTTGATTGGGTCCCTTCAAGGGTTCATCATGTGCATTAGATACTAAGTCACCACACACTCTATAAGATGATCATGCACAGGTAACAATCTCAAGAATATATTAACCGATGGAAAAGTATTACAATGCAATGGAAAAACACAGTAATGTCCTCCTGAAGGAAAGTATGCCCCTATTTATACAAGTGAGTGGAGCATCTACTCGTTCCATAATAAGAGATATAGGGTTCCTTGAATTAGGGTTTAAGGTTTCAATTACAACTAATCTTCAAGCACTATGATCTATAATTGGTCACATGCACTCAAAATGAGATCCACACTCATATAACAACAACCTAATTACTTGTTGGTTACAACTTATGAAGCATATGGGTATCATGCTTTCTCACACAATGGATCGATCCAGGATCGGTTAAAGGTCATTATGCTGCAACATATTCTTCCATCAGTCTAGAAAAAAACAGGCTCAATTTGTTATGATTCGAACACTCAGGTTGCAAACCCCCGATCATGAGTGGTGCCTTGTTTCTACATGCAGCAAGTTGATAGGTTCCTTATAATTTCCTTAAACATTGGGTATCTTCCTCAACCTTCCTTAACTATTTGAAGCCCCTTTTGATACCTTGTAGAATATTTTGCAAAGTATATGCTACAAATTGTGTTAGATTTTTTATTGAAACACACATATGTAAATATTCTAGCACATCCTTTAAAATTCACTTAAAAACACAAGCCATTTCATGACCTTCTCTAATTTTATCATGTAAACGAAAAGAATTATAAATTGGAATCCATTTACCTTTGAGCACATGAAAAGCATAGATATGGTAATGGAAATATTTGGAATAATATTGGTAGACTTTAGGATAATATTGGCATACTTTAGAGTTTATTTCTAGGTCAAAAGAGTGCCAAAAAATGTCATTTCCTAAGATCATCATCTCCCCCGAGCCAAGCTAGTTTCTGGCCCCAATGTAACCTACTACTATTGTTATAGAACCCTTGAGTGGAGATCAACCCAGTTGAAGGCAAGATGCTGAAATTTCTCTAGCCCATAAAATCCTAGTGTTGTTTCCACCTCCACCAATTTCTTCACTTCTTCACACTCCTCCCACTTCATAGGTTCCCAAAAGTTGTCAAGAAAACAAATGAGGGGGTAATGGAACATGAGGCCAATCCATCTTACCCCATGCCTTCTCAAAGAGTTAACATAAAATTATTTCCTATTGAGGGTCAAGCTAAAGTAGGGGTAAACAAAATGATTTAGATTCTTTAAGTAATTAGGAAATTGTACCCACAAGTCATGGGAGATCAAGAGTGATTTCAAGTGATGGGATCTTATAATTTCATGATCTTCAGAGATTGAATATTTTTAATGATGCCTGATACTGATAGAATCCCCTGGTATTTTAATAACCTTCAATAATCATTTACTTCTTTGGTTGGCAGGGGGTACTCATCTCTCACAACCAATCTTGAGTGCCCCTCAATCATGCCATAGAACTATGTGGATTTTTTCAATTGTACCTGGTTAAGGATGTATGATGAAAAGGATCTCAGCTAGATGTCCTTGTAGAGTTCACATAACAAATTATGACCATAAGATTCAACAAAGAAGAATATATTGATAAAGTCCCGGGGTTTCTCGATTTCATGTGTTTGGCCAATTGTTAGTTGTTTGAGATTAAAAGTGGACCATTTGACATGAAATAATAGGGGATACACGCTAGATGGGTTTTTGCATCTTAGAGCTTCCAATGATAACTCACATGCTTGTTTCTTATGATTTTATGCTGGTACTAGTCAGGCTTTGTATTCCTTGATATTTTCCTTCCATCTTTCCTCCTATACCAAATAAATGGAGAACCACTTTTGTTTAAATTTTCCAATCACTCAATAATGTTTCTCCCTATTGATGATTCTAATATTAAACAACTCATATTTTTCCCTCTAGCCTGGGAGATCCATCTTAAGTTTGATAAAGTCATATGTGTTGATCATTATGATATCTAAGATGGAATTAATTTCTAGTGGAATAATTTCATGAACTCCTCGGAGTAAACATCTTCTTTGTTCACCAATGTTTCTTCATGATCAATATCACTTAGAAAGGCATCCATGTTGTTTGGAACCTTGGAATTCTTTTCTAGAGACTTCTTTTAAGTTTTTTATTTTGTAGCTTTATCTTTTTATTGGCTTTAAGTAATGTCTAATAAATGGGAATACCAAAATGAATTTTTTTAAAGGCTACTTGAGATTTGGACTTACCTTTGTTTCCCTTGATACTTCTCTTTTTTATAGGCCCAACATGTTCTAGTTGTAGGGGAAACTATATGTTGGGTATGTGTTATATTCTTTGCACGAATATAGCTAGTGTCTACCTTGCATTGGGTGCATTGGGGGATAAGAGGGGGGGAGGAGCACCCCCTTTCCTGGGGGTGATAGAGGGGAAGAGACCCCCTGTCTAGGGGTTTTCACGGGGGTAGGATCCCCCCTGCACAGGGGTTTGGGGTAAGCACCCCTAAAAAAAAATTATCGATTTGCGTGTCTGTTTCTGGGTGATTTTTCGGCACATGGTTTTTCATCGATGTTTTTCTATTTTTGGTTAAATAATTAGGGTTGTTGACTAATCCAGGTTATTAGATTAGGGTTTTGGATGCTACGGGATCCTATATGTATATTGTATTGTAAACAATGTATGAATTGAATGAATATATAATATGTTGGTTTTCCCGGTTTGGGTTTCCAGGGGAAAAATACCTGTGTAATTTGTGTATTTTCCATTAATGTATATTTTTTTTGTTATTTTATTGAAAATATGTTTGCAGTAAAATATTGTACAAGATTTTTTATTGGTTTTTTCTCCCACTTGTTTTTTTCTTTGCATACAGCGGGTTACAAGGTTACATATTCAACAATACAGGGAAGCAATACCCATAGATCCTCTACACCAAGAGAACTTCTCAATGATCATAGATTTTGTTAATGAATATAAAACATTCTTCAAAGTGTCCACCTTCATCAACAACACCTTATTTTATTCAACCATATCTCTCACAAAGTGATATTGAACATCAATATGCTTCATCTTTGAATGATAAGTCGAGTTCGTCTTTAGAAAAAATGCACTCTGACTATCACAGTCTATCCTTACATTTTATTGTACCAACCCAATACATGAACACAATCTTTGTAACCATAATGCTTCCTTGTTTACATGAATGGTTTCCATTTGTTCAGCTTCTATAGTTGAAAATGCCACTACAGACTGTCTTTTTCTCATCCAACTCATTGCTCCTCCAAACAGGTTAAACACATACCCACTTGTAGATATTCTATGATCCATATCTCCAGCCCAGTCTGCATCCACAAAGACATGTATGTCCATCACTCTATCCAAACCTGGTCTTCCTTGGTAGCACAATCCATAACTAGCAGTGCCACAAAAATACCTAAAAACTCTCTTTACTATTGTCCAATGCTCCTTCCCTATTTTTTACATATACATGCTCAAAACTCCCACTTCATGTGAAATGTCTGGTCTAGTACAGACCATTTCATACATGAAACTACCAACCACACTCGCATATGGAATGTGAGACATGTCCTCCTCCTCTTCCTATGTCTTGGGACACTGATCTACATATAATTTTACACCTACAAGAATAGGGTCCCTGATCGGTTTACATTCTTGCATTTTGAACCTCTCTAATATTGTCTCATCATATTTTCTCTAATTTAACTAGATTTTCCTTTTTTCCGATCTCTTTTAATTTCCATGCCAAAAATGAAATTTTCAGCACCAATATCCTTCATGTCAAATTTAGAGGACAACTGAGTTTTCACATCCTTGATAATCTCCCATTTTTTTCCTATCAACAACATGTCATCCACATACAAGACCAAATAAATAAAATGATCACCAATTAATTTAAAATATACACATTGATCCTCTTTGCTTCTTGTGAATCCAAGTACCAACATATAAGTATCAATTTTTTGATACCACATCCTTGGTGATTGTTTTAAACCATACATGGACTTTTTTAGCTTGCAAACCAACTCCTTCTTTCCCTTCACAACAAATCCTTATGGTTGCTTCATGTAGATTTCTTCTTTCAGTTCCCCATATAGGAATGTTGTCTTCACATCCATCTGTTCTACTTCAAAATCAAATGCAACAACAACATATAACAAAAATCTAATAGAGGTTAACTTGGAAACAGGGGAAACGAGAGAATGTAATACCCCAGTTTTGAGCCCCATATTAAATAATGTATTTTGTTAATTTATGAAAGGCCAGAATGCCCAAACAATTAAAAGAAGCCAGTGTTCCTAGGAAATGTATCGTTTTGATCATTATTAATAATAAATACATCACTAGTTGTTAGACGGACAAGGACAAGAGTTATAGGGGGCTATGATTCCACAAGAGAGGGGGCTTGAGGGGCTAAGTATTTATTTTATATTTTATTTGCCCATTTTTTTTTTAATGGAGAATATCAGTTACATGAGCTTCTTGGGGGAAGGTCATGTGGTTCTTTAATTCCAAGAAATAAATAAACCCATCTTTGGTCCGTTTGGGGGTTCACTCACTCACTCACTCATTTTTCATTGTTTTATTATTCATTGTTCATTGTTCACACCTTTCAATTTAATCTCTCTCCATTCATTATTTCACCCACTCATCATTCCTCATTCATTTTGATATTGGCTTGGAAAAGAAAAACGAATTATTGGAGAGGAGACATGGTTTTTTTGATTGTAATGAATTTTGGTGTATTCCAGCCATGAATTAATGCTTACATGTCTGAGATTCTTTGGCATGTGTTAAGTTTTTCTCACAATTGTGAATCCTAAGAATCCTAGCATGGAGATTCTTGACCATATGCAATGGAGCCCTGGAAGGAGGTTGATAGCCTAAGTGATTACATGACAGATAAGGGGTTCCATTCTCTTGTGTTGTGCAGGCTGGATAGAAGAGAGTTGGTGTACCTTGGATTGTTGTGTTCGTTGAGAAGCATGTGAGAGATTGAGTATTGACTGGGTTAGGAAGTTGAGTGACACTCTAGAACCGTCCTTTTGGATTCATAGCCTTGGCTCTGGGTTGACATTGTTGTTGAGACTTGGAACAGTAGTGTCTACGGTTGGGTGGAACTTCCTTGGTCTGCAACCAATTGGTGATTCATTACATTAAAAATAAGTTCTCTCTATCATGGTTTTGTTTACCTGTGTATTTATTTCGTTGTGTATTAATTACTATATGTGAGATTCATGTTTATAATGTGCAATCTTTTTGGTTATTTCCATGTATGGAATTATATTAATTTCTTTTATGTTGTAGCATGAATATTTATCTCTGCATGTGAATATTTTATTCCTCTTTATTAATTAAAAAATTATCAGAATTTGAAATTGGCTCAAAAGTGAGTTCTGAGGTAGTGTGGCCAACCTGTGAGTAATTGGGTATGTTACAGATTTGTATCAGAGATTATGGTTGAAACACTAGACTTGTATGGAACTGAATGGGTGTGAATCAGGTAGATTCACTATTACATCTTCAACTGGTACAAATTTTGGGGAAAATCATGGAAAAATTAGAGTGAAATCCCCACATTTGTGAGCAAATTTGTGTTTAAATGATTCAGATAGTTTGATAGGTTTAATGGATTCGGTCTGTGGAGTTGTAGAGTCGAATTTGACTTGGAATATTGAAATAATTCGTAATTTTAATGGTCACAGTAGCGTGGGGAATCTTTCATAGAATCAACGACCGAGATCATGTCTGATCTTGTGATTAACGTCCCATATTCGATCTTTAAGAATTTAAAAATATTAATGTTTTCTAAGTTTAACAAGGTTATTAGATCGGTGATCGAGATTCATTTTGGGGTTTGATAAATGAGGTAAATCGACGGTACGTGTTCATTTTCGGTCATTTGGGAAGTCAGAGGAAATCAACTGACAAGATTCAATCATAGAGGTCTGAGAAGGGCATTCCTGACAGGCCTTCAGGAAGGAAGTGTCAGAAGGACTTCAGATTTGGGCATGAAGAGAAGCTGATGGTAGGATCCTGAAGGAACAAGAGCCATTAGATAAGTCAGGATCATTCTCGGTTGTCAAATCTCGTTGAGATATGTTTTTCAGAAAGGAGATTTCGAAAGATATCGTTCAGAAGAGTTTCGATGGTATCGATCAAGAATATTCTGTGATACCCTTCTAGTCAGAGAAATGAATATTTCCTAATATTTTCAACTCCGAGTGTTTAGGTATCAAAATGGAATATTCTTTGATACCCTTCTTTTTGTAGCAATGAAAATTCATCAACTTTCTGAACTCTGAACAAAAAGTTCTGACGGTACAGAGAATGGAATATTCTTCGATACCCTTATTTTAGGAGCAATGAAACTTCATCAACTTTCTGAACTCTTAACAAAAATTTTCGACAATATCAAGAATGGAATATTCTTCGATACCCTCTCTTTTTGGAGCAGCAAAATTTCCCTCACTTTTGAACTCTAAGTTATAAGTTCAGACCGTACCAAAAGGGAATATTGTTCGATACCCTCTCGTCAGAGTGGTGACAATGACCTACTTTATGAACTCCGAATGAAAATCCCAGATGGTATCGAAGGGGAATATTCTTTGATACCCTCTTTTCGGAGTCTCTTTTGATTTCGATTCTTCAACACTCTGAATGGGAACCTCCGATGGATGGTCTAGATTTATTCCAATTTTAAGATCAATGGTGCAGATTTTATTGCTTTGGCCATAACTGGAGCATATTACATCATATTTCAATGAAAATTGTGGGTTTCTTCTGCATATATGATCTCTACAAAAGTTCCAGAGAGGGTCATTTCCCATTTCTGCTTGAATTTGTCAAAAATGATGAAATAGTGGCTTTTAAAGATCTAGGTTCGGATCATTGGCAAAGGTCCATATTAAGCTAAAATTCATTGGGAGTGTCCATAAAGAAGACATAGAAATAAGTCATGAAGGAACTGAATAAATCATAAGGGGATTGAAATGTGGATACGGCCAAAATCCACTATTCTGGGCCACTTTTTTGGGATTTTTGAGATTTTCAGAGGAAAAGTTACCTCGGATCACAAAAATGAAATTTTTTATTTAATCAAAATTTTATACACTCATCATGACAAACAAATTTGGTGTAGTGAAAATATTCCAGAAGTGCACAGGCTGAGAGATAGCTAATTTTTCCAAAAATTCCAAGTCTGGAAAAATGAGTGAAAAAAGAAAATTTTGTAGATTCCATATTGTTGTAGTTTTTTGCTGTAGTATCATATTTCAAATATGAAATTTGATATGAATTCATTTTCATTTTATTTATCTACATATCATATAAAAGTATCTCTATTTCCTGATATATTTTCTTTTGCATTTGACAAAAGTTGTCACTTCAATAAATTGCACCAGTGGAGAAAATGCATAAAATGGGTGAAAGTGGCTTTTTCAGGAAGCCATAATTTTTAGCACAAAAATCATATTAGGGTAAGAGTACAGTCATTGGAAATATAATTCATAGTAGAATAACATGGAATTTTTAGAAGTAGGATAATTGTGACATAAATATTCATAAATCGAGAAGAAAAAAAGGACTTGTAGCGTTAATTGACAAATTTTTATGATATCCATATTTCTAACAAAAATGGTTGTTTCCACATTTTGTAGAATTAGGGGTATAAACATATCATTTCATTATAATAATAAATATTCAAGAAATGGAAGAAGTACATGGAGCTTACAACCATGATAAAGAGGCCAAAGGACAAAATATCAGTGTTGGTAATGCAGATACATAATCAAATGGACATAAGGGAAGAGGGGAACAATAAACATTAATAGAGACTGTGAGAATCATGATGATAGAAGTACAGATCTACAAAGAAGACAATGAGAGACTGTGAGAATCATGATGATAGAAGTACAGATCTACAAAGAAAACAATAAGAGATTGATAAGAGAGCAAAATTAGATAAATTCTCAAGTGATGCAAAGCTTAAATTGGTTGCAGAGGAAAACCAAGAATGGATAAAACTCAAGACAAGAGGAAGAGGGAAGATGTCATGAAAGAAGAGATAACTACATAAGAGATGTTTATTCAATAATTATTAGCAGAACTCACAGAAATCATTCACCTCACTTATCTGGGAAATTTTTTGCATCTGGAGATTCCAGAAGTAGTCCAGAGGTGTCTCTTGTTAGGCACCAAAGAAGAACACACGAATTAGACAGTTTGCAAGGAGAGTTGAGGAAGCTTAAGCCACCATCCTTTGATGGTGAAAGAGAAAGGGAAGATGATTCTGAAGCATGGTTGCTTGGGCTTAGGAGGTATTTTCATTCATAACTACTCATCAAACATAGAAACCAGAATTTCCACTAACCACCTACATGGAAAAGATGTTATCTAGTGGGATCAACTTAAGCAAGTTGAGAAAATAAATGAGAGTAGGATCACTTGGAAGAAATTCAAGAAATATTTTCAAAAGGAGTACCTTTCAGATCACTTCTATGAATTTAAAATGAAATATTTATTTGAACTCAGACTCGAAATCATGACCATGGCAAAGTATGAAAAGAAGTTCTTCAGACTACTAAGGTATGTGGGGATTATAAAGAATGAGAAGATGAAAACATAGAGGTTTTTGAGTGGATTGACTTCATTTTATAAAGAGAATATTCAATATGATGAGCCTGGGACTTTGACTGAGACCATCAGGAAGGCTAAGTACCTATATGAGCAAGGCAAGGGAAGAGAATCCATGCATAAATATTGGAAGGATAAGAAGAAGAATAAATATTATTAGAGGAGGAAGGGATTCAAACCTTCTTTCAATAGAAACGGCCCTAATAAAAATCATCAAGATTAGTCTACTAAGGATGATTCTAAGAGAGAAGACTCCTTGGGAAAAAGGGCAAGACCACCAATCCAATGTTGGGGATGCAAAGAAGATCACTTGTACAAGGATTTCCCTCCCAGAAAATACAAAGTGAATATTTTGCACAACATCCAAGAGGATACAATGGTAGAAGACATGGGAAGAATATATGCAGTGTTAGATAATCAACAAGAAGAGTATCAATCCAATATGATCGAGTTGGAAGGTAAGATCATTAATTAGCTTGTTGCTATTTTAATTGATTTAGGAGCAAGTCATTGTTACATTGATCCTAAATTAGTGGATAGTTTACATTTGGAGAAAAGTAATCTTGGAAAATCAAGTTTGGTTCAGTGAGCCACTAGAACCAAAATAAGAATCAATGAAATGATCACAGGTTGTTCTATAAGTCTTAACACAATGAATACTAATGTTGATCTAAATATTATACCATTGGGACCTTATGATGTTCTAATTGGAATGGATTGGTTGGACAAGCATCATGTTGTCTTAGATTGTCATAACAATACATTTACATGTCTTGATGAAGAAGGAAAACAAAGAACTATGAAAGGAGTTCCAAGACCCATTTGTATAAGGGATATTTTAGCCTTACAGCTGAAGAGATGTTTCAGAAAAAGGATGTGAATTGTATGCATCCCATGTGGAAGAGACAGAAAAGACAAAGGGGCCAAGCCTTGAAGAATTTTCGGTGTTGCAAGAGTTTGAATATGTATTCCAATAAATACCAGGGTTTCCACCAAACAGGGAGATAGATTTCTCCATTGATTTAGTACTAGGAGCTACCCCAGTATCAAAAACACCTTACAAAATGAGTACACCAGAATTAAAAGAATTAAAAATGTAGTCGGAAGAATTATTGAAGAAAGGGCACATACATCCAACTGTTTCACCTTAGGGGGCACCAATACTCTTTGTCAAAAAGAAGGATGGAAGATTGAGGTTGTGTATTGAATTTCGACAACTGAATAAAGACTTCGTGAAGAACAAATACCCTCTACCATGAGTTGACGACCTATTTGATCAACTAAGAGGCGAAAAAATATTTTCAAATAAAGAATTGAGATCAGGGTACCATCAGGTAAGAATCAAAGAAGAAGACATCAATAATATATCCTTTAGAAATAGGTATGGGCATTATGAATTTGTAGTGGTTCCTTTTGGACTGTCCAATGCACCAGTTGTCTTTATGTGCTTAATGAATGGAATATTCATAAATTATTTGGATAAGTTTGTCAAAGTATTCTTGGACGACATAATTATCTATTATAAGTCAGAGGAAGAGCATGAATATCACCTAAGA
>SNQJ01S0087293.1:15383-27950 GCA_010110895.2 Picea sitchensis
TGGCCTGCACAATCATCGATAATTTGGTCGATAAAGGGCGTTGGAAAATTGTCTTTGGGACAGGCATGATTGAGGTCATGAAAATCAGTACAGACGTGAATAGTGCCTTGTTTTTTGTTAACAGGGATGGGGTTGGAGACCCATGATGTATATGCAATGGGGTATATGAACCCTGTGACACATAATTTGTCAATTTCGGCTTTGATGGCTACCGCTTTGGATGGGTGTAGTGGACGTTGCTTTTGTCATACAGGTGTGATATCAAGCCATGTGTCTATATGATGTTCGACAATAGAGGGATCAAGTTCGAGCATCTTTGTGTATGACCATGAAAAAATGTCTCGGTATTCCTGGAAGAGAGATTTGTAATCTATAAGTTCTTTAGGAGAGCATGCGGAGCCTATGGTGATTTCCTCTATGATTCCAGGTTTGATGGAAATATCGATTTTGACGGTGGCGGAAATGTTGGCCATGTGGCCTTCTTCAAAAGCATTGGGGGAAGGGATAGGGTTATTAAACCAATCTATATGCCCTGATGGGAGAAAGTATTTGGTTTTTATTTTGTATATGGAGAGTGATTAGGAGGTGTAAAGGCTTCCTGTGAAAGAAAGAGCGCTCTGTGATGGAGCAAATCCCATGGGAAATCGGGGGTAGTTAATTCCTCGAGGATGTCTTCGTCACAGTGGAACTATCGAGAATACGAGGGATCCAAGAGAGTAAAATTGGTGACTGTCACTGTGTGGTTGTATTCTAGTGGTGAAGAGGTAGGGGGGGTTATGCAAGGGGGTGGTAATGGTTTTCTCGAAATAAACCAAATATCAATATACTGTGGGTTGAAAATCGTAGTCATGCGTAAAATTTCCGAGGGAAATGAACTAGAGAATTGGGGGGATATGGGGGAAAATCCCCATATAAGCTATCCATGAACCATGGAGGAGTAGGGAGTGCCTCGGGCTCAGGAGAGAAGATATGAACAACATTAGGGGATGGAATAGGGGAAATCTCTGGTACCTCTGGCAGTGAGGTAGGTGTAGGATTCTAAATAAGGATCATTTGGTGACGCCTATATTCAAGGATCGTAGGAAATTGGTATGTGAAATGATCCAGGGATTCACGGAGAGAGCAAGGGCATCTCATCCATTCGTTAACTGAAGTCATGACATAGTGGATTTTCATGATAGGATTATTTGATAATGTGGATGGGGGAGACTCTTGTTGAAATCTCTGGTGTACTTTCATTAGTGTCTGTCGAAATTGAGGTAGTGCAGGGAAATGGTGGGTGTAATGGCCATACTCTGAGCAGATGGCATAGGCGAATTTGGTTCACAACCTTGTGGTACCAGTCGTTGGAGACGTGGTGGTAGTACTTGGTGCGTTGGGTGGCGCAACAAGCTGTGTGGTTGCTCAAGGAAGTCGGCTTAAATTGCGTAACTCAGGGAGAGAGGGAGATCGATTGGTGGGGTGTCCTTATTTCTTGCATAGTGCATAAGGAAATTGAACTCGGGGGGTAGTGGAGTGGTGGGCTCTCTCTTATTCCTTTTTCCCCTAGCTGTAGCACTGGTTCTTTCGAGTGGGGGTGAGGGTGGTGCGGTGGGAGTGAGGACTAGTATCTGCATTGGCATGCCTTTAGTTTGGGGAGGAAGGGATGGTTGAGGGACCATCTCAGGTGGATGTAGATACCATAATGGAATTTCCAACACCATATTGGGAAGGGTAAGCATTGCGGCTACCTAGAAATATTGTACGCCTGGTGGGGTGTAAAAGAAGGGGATTTGAGTAATGGCTTGGGGGACTATCTACCAAACCGAGATGTGGCCTTTGGGGAGGGTGAAATCGAGAACAGGTGTAGTTGAAGAGTTCTCAGGGGACTCCTAAGGGAGGAGCCTTGCGACTAGTGGGACGTCAAATAGTAAGTAAGCCTCTGTGGGAGGGAGGGTATCTCCAGTTTCTATTCCATTGGATGAGATGATACAAACTTGTGTTGAGGGATGTATGAGCGTCGGTTATCCATGGTATGTCCCTAGCAAGGATGGGTCTTTGAAAATTTCGGGACCCATCTCAATGAGTGGGTAGGCATCGGGATTAGTGTGGACAAAGGGTAATATGTTATCGATGTTAGAGGAAGGGTTGGGCTCATAATGTGAAACTTGGTTGATGGTGAAAATCTTCCCGTTGTGGGGGAACATCATTGTGAGAAATATAGAAGAGGCCACAGCCTCCATAGCATACATGTAACTACATCCGAACAAGATGTTGTAATCGAGAGGAGTGTCAATAACTTCAATGTTAATGAGGATAGTCTTTCCCCCGAGTTCAACAGGGATATTTTGAAAGATCCCTTTAGGAGAGGATGATCATCCATCATAAGATCTTAGATTTATGGCGGATGGTATAAGCTCGGGGGAGCCAAGTTTCTGCCATACGGTTTTGGAAATGATGCATGTGGATGCACCTTCATCAATGATGCAGCGATGAATTGTGATGTTCTGGATTTTAACTGGTATTTTGAAAGCTACCAGAGTGGGGAGATGAGGTTCCCCACTATAAAGATCAAAGGTTATGACGGAAAGTAAGGATTTCCGTTGAGTAGGATAGGTTTGAAGGACTTTTAAAACTGACATGGCAGCAGGAGATTGTGCCAATTCATCGACCAGACTATAATTGTGTTTTTCCCTAGCTTGAGGGTTGTTGACATTCTGTCGTAATGGGATGCGAGGAATGCGAAGGGGTGTTTCAGTATTAGGGAATGGAATCATCAAAGGTGGTCTAGTTGTGACTGGGGATGCTTACGAGGTAGTGGGAGAAGAGTCAAGGGATGCGTTGTATTGATGACTACGCATTTGTAGAAAAAAATCTTCCTCACTAGTGAGGAGGATAGTGCGATCTGCAAGAGTGTTTGGGTTTGGATATTGTCCCATCTGTGGTGGGGTAGGATGCATATCCTATTGGGTGTTCATCACGCCTTGGTGTGGAATGGGGTTTTTCAACATGACTGGGGGTGGTTGCTGAACATATTGTTGTGGGGCCTGCTGAGGGGCAGGCGGTTCTGGGGGACGTGATCCATTTCTGGATTCTTCCATCCGTTTAAAATTAGCAATTTGAGGGAAATGGTGAGTATAATGGCCATACTCACCGCAAAGGGCACAAGGGAATTTTTTCCAAAGATTGTTGTTATTCTTCCCTTGGTGTTTGTTATTATTTCCCCCTTGGGGGTTCTGGTCCCCTGATTCTGGTTGCCCCCAGTAGGTTGGTTCTATTGGGGGTAATTCCCTCTTGGTCCTGGAATATTATTGTTTTGTTTTTTTCCTTTTTCCATGGCATTATTCGACTGATGGGTCGGATTTTCCATATTCAGTTGTTCAAAATTTTGATATTGTTGAATGGGAGAGGGCTGAACAAAATTAACCCCAGCGTGTGGGTGTCCTTGTGGTGGAGCCATGGGTTGTGGAGGGATAGGAAATGGAAAGTATGGATTATTTTGTCGCAATGATCCATAGGGTACTAGGAAGGCGTAGTGCTTTCACTAGTGCTTAGGGTGTAAGCTAAGGTAGAGGGGGTACCATAAATTGGTTGGACAGTTGAGCGCATTATGGGTGTCGACGAGGGTCCATTTATGGGTGAAGGAAGGGCAACAGGGTATGGTTTTTGATAATGTGGAGGAGGATAATAAGGGGGTCCTCCATATAACAGTGAATATTGTGGTGTTCCATACATAGGTGGTTGTTGGGGGTGTGGATTGTGGTGTGTTGTGGTACCAATCAATCCATCCACTGAGTGAGACATCCTAGGTTTATCCTGGCCGAATGGTAGGGTTCTCGGGGTGTCAGGTAGTACTGTATATAAGTATCCTGACTATGAATAAATAAGTTCGAATTGTTGAGCCTTGCCGATGGCTTCCTCTTCATACTAGGGGAAGGTGGCGGCCACATCCTTGGCAAGAAGGGAAACAAGTGATTTGAGAAACCAATTGAGGCATTGTTGCTTGGTGGCTTCAACTTTTCATAGACTACGTCGTCAATGCCATTCGTGAATGTGGTCAGTGATGTGTGTGGCGGAGGTTTGTTTAAACTCTGAGATCAGTTTGAGACCATTGTCATGACGTATTGGTAGTTGAAAGAAGGTCAAAAATGCTTTGGCCAAAGATTCAAAGGTCACATGGGACCCATATTTTTCTTCTACATACCACTTGGTTGATGGGCCAGTGAGCATGCATTGGAATAACCTCAATCGAATGGAGTCGTCCATGATGTTGTTTGAAGAGAACCATAAGTGGAAGGTCATGATATGGTTGGCTGGGTCGTCTCCTCCTTTTCCTTCAAACTTGGGGATGTCTGAAGGTAGTTTGGTATGCATTGTAGGCCATGTGGGGTCATGCAATATAGGATCATTGGTGAGCTTAGTTAGATCCAGTATGTTGAGGGAAGCCAAGTATGGAATCTGGGGTGGTGGTGGAGGATTAGTTACATCCATGGTGCGAATATTTTGTGTACCTGACCCATGAGGGGGGCTAGGTGGGGTTGTACTTCCTCCTTGGGAAGAAGTATGCCCATGCTTCCTTGCACAGGAGATCTAGTGGATGGTTGACCTTGGGAAGTGGAACCAAGAAAAGATAATCCCAAGATAGTATCACTCACAGGGGTGTGATATGGTGGGGCTGATGAGTTGGAAAGACTAGGAACTCCCCCTAGAATAGGAGGGAGATTTAGCAAGTGTCTCGAATGGCGTGGATTCTATGGGTACCCTATAATTTCTGACTAGAAAAATGGATGTGTGAAAATGGTGATGAGAACAATAGATGAAAAAGAGCCTTTGTTTTACTTGGACCTTCACAATATATTTCACAATCGTTTGTAATCACAAGAAAATCATACATAAGTTAAAAATAAGCATATATGTGGGTAGGTGGATTTTTTTCTGCATCGGAGAACAAAGAAAATAAATGCTTGTGTCCTAAAAGTATGTAATGTCCTTCCTCTCAAATAGCACTGGACCTTCCAATAGCACTCAACAGTGGGGTTTGAAGCCACTGGAAGAGGAACTAGTGAAGGATGAAATAATCAATTATAATGAGGGGTAGAGGGTGCATATCCTGAAAGAGCTGGCTATATTTCCCAATAGCCACACAAAATATGATCAAGGTGCAATTGCAGCCCACAATTGCCACCTGGGTAGATGTCCTAAAATTTGGTCACTAGGTACCTCAGTCAAAGTGCGTCATTTAGATTTTTGGCCTCAGAAATGGGTCACGGGATGGATCTCGTCCAAGAGGTGGTTTCCTCAATGGGGGATGCATAGAACAACCGAACCTTGGCCTTCGACCCTTCACGGGTATCTCCCTACCTTATGGTGTTAGGAACACTTGACTTGGAGGATTTAAATATCCATATTTTGACAACTTCTACTGTTTGAAGATGTGAGAACCAGATAATGGGGATTTATTTGGATGTCTATCCTCAAGATCCTACTTAGACTAAAAAAATTCTTTTGGCACCTCCTGTGGAGGAAAACTTAGTGAGTTTTTATAAAAAAAATTAGATGTGGTTGTTTGAGAGATTGGGGGTGTGAACCAATCTCGTTAAAATTAAGCGGGAGTGGATAGTCTCGTCAAGAAAAGGGTGGGGTGTTTCGGAATCCCTTTGGAGTAAACCTACTTCAACTTCCACGATTCTGGATGAAACTATGTGAGTGAGTAGTCACTTTGTGTGTGAGCAAGTGAAAGTGTGCCTAAAATTTTAATAAGTTAGGTGTCACCTTGTTGCATGTGGACTTCGTGTGGTCTTTACAAATCTTGATTACCTAATTTACTAAATGCCATTGATACAACCTTGTAGAATTTTAAAGTCACTAGAGAAATAGCATGTGGACATATGGGTCCTTACCAATCCTTTAACTCCCTAGTGTGATTTGATCTAAGAAAGCTTCAAAAGACTATCCTAGATTGTGGACATGTGGGCATGTATGGGCCCATTTCAAAACCTTTAAACTCTCCTAGTGGTGTAATCTAATAAATTAAATTCAAAACTATCCTATATTTGTAGCATGTGGGCATGTATGGGCCCTTGCAAATTTAATATGTGTTTAAAAAAGAAACTAAGAGGAGTCTCGAGGGGGTTGTTGTCATATCCTAAAGATTTTGATTTTAAGGGGGATGAAATATTTCCTCAATCATTTTTCTTACTCTCAAGATCGCTCTATGGCGCGAGAGAAGAGCATACTCAATGATTGACATTCAATTTTTGGTCCCAATGCAATTGGTTATATATGTGATATAGAATGATTCCAACTTAACCTTAATCAAAATAATCCATCCATGTGGAAAAATGAAATCAAAAAGAGGATAAATATGAATTTTAACCCCTAAGTGTCTATGTTTTGACTAACCCTTCATGTGGAGAGGGAATCTAAGTGTGGTGCATATTACAATTAGCATAGAATCAAGTTTAAGAAGGTTATGTGCCTTCAACAGATCACAAAAACCCTTACAATGTGTGAATTTCTGGACAGATGTGCGGGTCGTAGAGTAGACAGAGGCGCATGTGGCACCAATGCTCAAATCAGAAATGACCTATTGACGCAAGTGTGTAGAATGCGCTGAGAAACATAGTGAGTTTGGCGCACATGCTTGGAAGACGTGCCTGTGGGTTAAAAAACCCATACACTTTTTTTTACACGACCGGGAAGAAACTTTCAGATGAAAATCTCTCAACTCAACTCCGAATTGATCTTTTTACAGGCAGGCATGGGCTAGTTATGGTTCCTACAAGTTAAATAAACCAAAAAGAAATGTTCAAACAACCCAAATGGGGAGGAAATCGATACCTATCCCCAGTGGAGTCTCCAATCTATTGTATACTTTTCATCACCTAAATGAGCAAAAGAGGGACACTTACAAGTCCATTTGGGTTAGCTAGATAGGACAGAAGTGAGTGAAAAAGTTAGAAACATCAAGCACAATAAGAAAGTAAACAATTAATATAATAACAATTAAAGAAACTAAACTAATGTGCATAAGGGAAATAGAACAAAATAAAGACCGATATTCATGACACCAATGGATAGATTGTATTAGTGAGCAAACACCAAAGAGAAAGGGAGGCTTATGGGTCCCCTCTTCCTCCAAGGGAGGGTTGTTGAACCCCAATGATTGAGCTCTTCTTACAAATAACAAACTAAAAGGAAATGGTGAAGAAATCCAAAGCTCATTCACTCAAGAGGTGATGTGAATATGCCTATATGCTATGTGGCATAGGGGAATAACTAGGGTTCAATGCTAAAGAGCCCACCAACAAAGCCCTAACTACTGGCCCTTTCAGCAACACCTACGAAGGAAATGAAGTCTCACCCGAGGTAGAGGAAGGGGTGTTTGCAGGACTCAGGTGTCTACAACCTTAGCTGGGACACAGATCTGTGATTATCTTACTTACAACGCACTTAGCATCAGTTATTTCCTAACATACATTCATTAATACACTTCGCAAAAAGCATAGAGCACCACCGTAATTACTCATATCTAGAACTTAGCAATGATAAATAGGTTATACTCAATAGATTAATCACTTAGCATCTTATGTATCATATCTAGCATGCATTCATATCTCATAAGCACATAGCATCAATATATCTATCTAAACATATTAGAGCACTTAGCAAGAGAGAGACAAACACATCAGCACAATACACAGAGTTACCATGGTTCCCCCCCACCCTGGGGCTACGTCCACAAAGTATTATTTATATTATCTTGGTCAAGCAGTTACAACACGGAGCTTCAATGACCCTTACTTCACATGGGACAGAGGATATGCACATCTCTCTAGATCCCTCTTGCTTGCACTCAGCACAAAGCCTTCTACAGTCTCTCGCAGAGACTTGCACTCAGCTCCGCAAGTCTTACACAAAATGCACAGAGCCTTACAATACTTGATCACACAGATCCCGCTACTAGCACTAAGCCTTCAATATCCTACCCCACATAGGACAAGGGATCTGTGAAGCTCTCTAGATCCTCTTTCCCTGGGTAGATCCAAGCACTAAGCCTTCTCACACTCTGTGCACTCAGCACTTATTACAGCATGCACAGAGCTCTTGCAGTCACACAGACTTCTGATCACATAGATCCAACTTATGCACTAAGCCTATTGACTAGACAGGGTCTCTTTTCTTACATGGCCTAGACCTCTATTTATACATATAAAAATTCCTAAACAAGGGCCGACATCCCTTTCCCATTACAATATTCCCAGAAAAACCCAAAAAGTTTCCACAAAAGGTGGCGAGAT
Source organism: Picea sitchensis (assembly GCA_010110895.2). Classification (NCBI taxonomy): domain Eukaryota; kingdom Viridiplantae; phylum Streptophyta; class Pinopsida; order Pinales; family Pinaceae; genus Picea; species Picea sitchensis. The sequence continues at coordinate 23,663 of SNQJ01S0087293.1, forward strand.
CCCATGATCTCCGCTTCGCTATGCACTCCATCTTCGATAGGCAGTCGAAGTACCAAATGGTCAACTATGACTAAGTATTCCTCAAAACTTGGTCGAGGGCCAACAGGCCCCCAACACTCATATGTGACTCATCTCGAGTCACTCTTCTCTAGGTAACTCTACCTCGAAGGCCTCGAGCTTCACTCGAGCTGCTTCGACCTATTGCTTTGCTACTTCTTCTTGCTCAGAAAACTCCTGAATGAGTGCGTTATTAACTGGTCCTTATAAGAACTGCTTTGTTGTGTTCATGTCCTATTCCAGGTCTGTCCCTTGGCTCTCAATCTCTAAGAATAGTTGACATGACCTATCCTACAAAGGTTGAAGTTGTTGTGTCACTTCCATGACCTTTCTCTGGATCATATGAATATGCTGCTACATGACGCGTTGTTCGTGGGACCTCTTCATTTTCTCTATGGTCGGTAGGGACTTCAGCTGTACCTATAACTTCTTGGCTTGGTACTTTGCCTCCTGGAGTTGTGACTCCAATTTATGCAATTCAAGGTTCTCGGATAGGTTCTCACGTATCTGCGCACTTCTACTACTTAATTGCTTACATTCTTTAGTGAGTGCCTTAATCCTTTCTACTATACTTCAGGCATTCACTTCTCATTGGTCATGTTCTTCTTGTGGAGTAATCGGTATAGCCTATAGCTCTAGTTATACTACTCCTTGTTGTAGTTGTTGAATGACTTTAGAAAACTTCATTACTTGGTGTTCTATGGGTTCTTCTGCCTTATGTTCTAATCCATTCACATAGTGAAATGATCTATTGTAGGATTCTTCGATCCTGATCTGCTTCATGAGAAGTTGCTCCTTTTCTTTCTAGAGTTTCGCTCTGTCTTCTTCAAATTTCTCTAGAATGGCATCCTTCTCTTGCTGCGCAGCTCGGCGCTGCTCTATGATTTCCTCCTATTCTTTCTATAGGGACTGTGTAACCTGTGTTGTTTCTTCTTCTGCATTTTGAAGACGAAATTCAACTATGTTGGTGATCTTACGGAGTTGAAATGATTCATCTCTCTCTTCTATTGTTCATTCTAGCATAGGCGTTGTAGGTGTTGCGCAGCTAGACTGAAGTGATCGTTGCACTCCTCGGAGCTTGGTTTCAATTATGTTGTACATTATTTCTTTCTTGGCCTCATGCTTTTCTGTGATCTCTTCTATATCTTCATTCAAAGTCGCAAGGAGAAAGCTCAAGTCATCTAGATTGAGTGTGGTCTTCATCTTGGTCACGGTTGCTTTGGCTTTCTTTTTAACGGAAGACTTTAAAGGTGACCCTTTTCTTTTCTTTAGAACTTTGACTTCATCTTTTGGTTGTTGTTCAACTTCTTCTAGGTATTCATCGTTACCTTGTTCATCTGATGTGATGGAATCTGTCCTTATAGAGAAGCTATCCACATCTTGAACCTCTTCAGTTTTCTTCGTCTCCTTTGTCTTCTTTGTCTTCTTTGTCTTACTGGGCCCAGGTGTGTCTTGTGCAGCTTATGGGCCGTTGATATCTGAAATATTCATTGGATCTGCTGCAACAAGGAGGTCCACCGACCATTCCTTGGTGATCTCTTCAAGGTCTTCTTCTGTTAGTATATAATAAGACTGCAGCTATTCCTGGTCCTCATCAGTGCGTGAAGTTAGGTATATGAAGTGGCGGTCCGCGTTGAACTTCATTAAGGGCATGAATCTATGGAGTGTGTTCGGAGTAATGCGAGGTGTGTCTTGTATCATGGTATTCAACTGGATGTAGTATCTGTGAAAGAGGGTATTCGACTTCCATTGCCTGTTCATATCTATCGTGTACCATAATGTACTGAATTTCTCAGCCAATGGTTCAAATGGCACGGTTTCAGGAAAAACGACATCCTTTGGCATCTCCCATTCTATGAAGGTGATCAGGATGAGAATCCAGTTGAAGTGGAACTCATATACTTGGTCTTGTGCTTCTCTGCAATCCAATTCAAGTTGATCTACTAAGTACTTCGACCAGCTCATTTGGAATCCTTCTACGCATTTTCCTGCGAGATCAACTACAAACCCAGATACTTGTGTCGGTCTGTTCTTGTGGACTAAATTTCCTGCAACCATCTGACAGGTGAGGTGCACTATGCCACTATCAATAGAGGTTACCTTGTAACCTCACGCGCCTTTTTCAACATTTCCATAGGCCTCTCTAATATTCTGTGAAAGAGCACGATCCGTGGTCTTTATAGGGTAATAGTCTTGCGGGTCAGGGCCCTGCATGCTCATCCTGGTGATATGATTGATCAGCGTTGAATCAATCATTATATGCTGGTTCAACTGGAGATATCCTCCATGGTAGCTCGCCAGTAGCAATTTTACACAAGCGTTCACCTCCTGGTGCCTACCAAAGTGTGGAATATTCATTACATTAACTAAGGTGGACTGCGCAAGGTTCATCGTCCATAGCTGAGGGACGATCTTGGAATTCTTCCCCTTTTTCATCGTTATATACTTTTGCAGGGAAAGCATAATGTAGGATTTCCTATCACAAAGGTTGAATTTGAAAAACTTCAATGTTGCGAGCTTGGTCTACTCAATGTGAATTGTGCGCACACCCTTCGGTAGGTACGTAGTGATCATAGGATAGTTGTAATCTTGGGGCACACTGTCATGGTTGATTTAACCTTTCAGAGGAGGTATGTAAGAGGGAAAGATGATCGGGATCAGTTTGGCCTTCACGATGTCATCTCTATGTTTAGTACATTTCTCGGCAGTCTGTCGGGATGGTCCATCTCGAGCAGTGGATGGAGAAGTTGCTACTCCTCTTGATGATGAGGCTTGGACTCTGGTGGAAATTCCTCTTCCCGACATAACTCTTTCGGTTCTTAAGCTAGCGAGTACTTTTCTCACCGATTATTCTGCTGCGCTAAGCTCGTCGGACATGTAAGCTCAGGATCACTTTCTCAGGTTGTCAATGGGATGAAGGTACCGTAATCGAGTAGAGAGCAATGTGAGGTAGTCACTAGTCCACAATGCAGGTATTCTGTGAGCTCAAGTTCTCAATTGGAAAAGTGTCTTTTGGGCATGGCGCGACGGAATATGTAAGTAAAGTTGTAACAGACTCCTTACAACGAATAGGAGGTTCCATTAACTCTTGATCTATCTGTTATGGTGTAGTCTAATGGTCAAGTAATAGGTCATAACTTTCCTCTAAGTCATTCGGTCCATCAGCAGAATAGGTATATCATCTTCTAATAGTTATATTACTTCGACATGGTGAAGTGCCATATGTCGTTGTTCTGCTATCCCGGTGAAGCTCAAATTATACATGTTTTCCTTTTGCGGGGTTTCTTCTGGAAGGTTCTGTAATTTCTCCAACTTCTCTTTCTTCTTCATGAGTTTCCTAGCCTTCTTCCTAGTGAGCTTCGTCTCGGTAATATTTTTTTCATTCTGATTCTTTTCTTCTCTTGGCATGGTAACTTCACAGTGTTGAGATTCTTTCTTCATATCCATGGGTATTACTTGTCCAACATATTTTTTGGTCCTTTGTTGTTCTTCTAGCATTCTGTCAACTTCGTCATCCAAGTTCTTGAGGTCAAGAACCCTTGATTTGTTCTCCCATTATTCAATCAACTACGTGATCCTTCTAGTCATGAAGTCTCTCAACTCTTGTCTCTATTGTTCAAGGTCCTTTTCTGCTTCCTTTTTTCTAGCTTGATCTTTCTCAATCCAAGGTTTACCAAGTAACATAGTAAACGGGCCATTGTCCTCCATGAACTTAAAAATCTCAAAATCTTCTTCTGTCGAAGCTCCATGAGAATGCATAGATATCTAAGTGAGATTTCCACATAGGTTTACCAGCTTTCCTCTGAATAACCCTATTCTTCCTAATGAAGGGGTCATGTTAGGTCTTCCTATAGCTTTCCAGGTTCCTTCTATCATAATGTTCACCGGTGTTTCTTCATCCAAAACATAGTCAATGTCGAAGTGTCCTATTCTCACTTCGATCTGTTCTTTCTTCTTGAAGATTTCTAATAAGCTGAGCTCTCTGTGATCATTAAGGGTTTCTTGCATTTTCATCAATACTTTCTCTGATTTTTTCTAGGGTTCCTCTATAATCTAAGTCTCTTGATCTCTTGCTTTTTCTATATTCGTCTTTTCAAGTCTAGCAATCATTCTAGGGAAATCCAGTACTTCATGGTCCATAGCCTTACAACAAAGACAACTGGGTCTTCGCCCAGGGAATTCCTTAGCAATATGTCCAAGCCTTCTTCAATTGTAACAAAGAGTTAATCCT
>SNQJ01S0087294.1:0-33779 GCA_010110895.2 Picea sitchensis
CGAAGAGGCCTGTGAACATTGCTATCTGATTCAAGTGCTATTTCTGTTGCTATTTCGTGAATCATTTCCGTGTATTGTGAAGATTATGCTGGATATTTTACTGTTATTCTGTTATTTCTAGCATTTCGTTTTTGTTCTGCATATTTTATATATCTGGTATCTTGCAATCTCTTGCTAGTTTGCTTCTAACCTTTTCCATGAGAATTCCCCTCAATATATAGGAGAAAATAGATTAGTTACTTGGATAGGAATGATCCCAAGATATCTGGAATGCCAACACCTGAACAACCATTCGAAGCCAACTCATGCTTCTAGAAGATTCCTTTCTAGAAGGTTTGAGATTTTATCTTTTTTTCCTTCCTTTAGATGATGTTCACACCCTGACAATTAGGTACAGTGTGAACCCCTCACACTCCAGCTTAATGCAGCCTGCGAGAATTAGGCATTCTCGCAGGCAGATATATAGGTAGCCTGCGAACATCCTTTAAAAGTATGATTTCTGGAAGCAGACAAATGTAACTTTTCTCAGGAAAGTGTTCTTAGTGAAAATCTTGATTTTCCATCATCATAACATCATCATGATGACCAAAATCGTGGATAACAAAGCCTGAATGTTAATTTATTGGAGATGAGAAGGTGGATCAGTAAACCATTGAATTCATTTTCTTGCTAACATGGATGCGGGAGAAGACTAAAGACATGATTGATTCATTTGTTTCTTTTACAGGTTGTAATTCAAGGGGTGTTGCGGCAACTCAAACCAAGATATGCAAATTTATTCAATCACTGTTATAGCAAAAACGTCACTGTTTCAGCAAGTAAAATTTCACTGTATCAGCATGTAGAATTTTGCTATAACAACATGTAAAAAAAAAAAAATTCCCTATAACAACATGTAAAAAATTCGGTGTAACAGCATGTAAGATTTTCGCTGTAACAACATGTAAAATTTCGTTGTTTCAGTGTCTGTCTCAGCATGTAAAAATTTCATTGTTTCAACAACTATCTCAGCATGTAAAAATTTCACTATTTCAGCATAGAAAAAATTTGGTTTTTCTTTTATTCGTCTAATGTTTTATTGTTTGCAGATATGCAAATTTATTCAATCACTGTTATAGTAACATTTCGTTGTAATAGCATGAAAAATGTTGTTGTACCAGCATGTTGAAACAACATGTACAATTTTTGTTGTATCAACATGCTCTATCAGTATGTTGTATCAACATAAAAAAAAAAATTATGTATTAGCATGTTGTAACAACAAAAATTTTCACTGTAACAGCATGTAAAATTTTCGTTATGTTTTATTCGTCTAAATTTTTTTATTTTTTTACTGTGTTTATTTGTAGGTAAAAGGATGGACGCAAAGACATTCATTCCTGAAATCAAAATCATTCCTATTTTCTGATTCTCGTGATCGCATGAAGCGCGGAGGAGAGCATACTTATTTTAGGTAAAACAAAAATTGAAAATTAAAACCTACCTACTCTATGCTAAATGGAATTAGATATTAGTTACATGTAACCGGAGCCAAGCATGCAACAGTAACAACAATATGTTCAATGGTAAATTTTCAAATGAATAATGGAAATATTTGAGAGTGAATGAATCTAGTTGATGTGACTGCAAAATTTCTAAATAAAAATAAAAAAAATGGAGCTAATCGAGTACTTACCTGGAACCATTGCTCGATAATGCTTTCATAGGCATGTTTTTCCTCACTCAGATCTTGCTACAACTCCTCATTGTCCTCCTCAAGTTCCTCAGATTTTGATTCCTCGTTCGTTTATGGAGGAGCATTTAAGCTCATGGCTGCTGCCAATATCTCCTCTTCGTGAGAAGAGGAGATCTCGACTTTCAAAAGGATATGAGCGAGTTGTTCCAAGATGACACTCATAGTTAAATAATATTGCAAAATGGGTTCTTACAGTACCCAAATCAAAATAAAAAAACTGAAAATCATAATTGTTGAAACACATGAAAACCTCTTCATAGTTGCAAAAATTGAAATTGCAGAAATTGAAATTGCGGAAATTGAAATTACTGGAATCAAAATGGCAGAAATTGAAACACTCCCTACATTCCCTTACCCATATGTCACCTTAGATTTAGGAGCATGACTACTCAAAATAAACCTCAATCCATTGTGCTTCCCCGACAATGATGCCGAAATTTTAGGCTGATATATGGTCGTTTAATTCTGTTGTAGTACTTGCCCAACTATTTAATTTTTCAATCCGAGGTTCATAGGCTTACGAAGCACATGCATTGTATATGAAGGACTAAATTAGAAGTCATCTAATCTAAATTGCTGAAATGAAATTATTCTAGGAAAGCATTGAAAGACTAACTAGGAAAGCAGGAATTTAATCTAGGAAAGCAATACAACATGTGAAGAGTTGAATGACCAAAAGACATATGTCAGCTCACACAATACATCAATCTCAAATTATATTACAAGAGTCAAATGACAAAGCATGAAAGAATAACAAAGCTAAGAATCCCCTTCTCCTCATTACAAGACTAAATTATGAATTACGTGATCTCTAACTCTCCAAGCTAATTGTTGGGCACCAAATTGGGCTATCTTTCTATTGCATTTCCATTACCCTTTTTGACCTTTTTGCACTTATTTACCTATGTTTACTATGCTAAATATGTAAGGTAACTACCCCTTCCTTTTGTATTGGAATATTTTATTAATGAAATAAAGTCACGGAGTTTCGCCTATTCGCAGCACTAAAATGAATGTTTGACCACAGCTTCTGGAGAACAGGAACCAAGGCTTCATCCTGCAACAGATCCGCTATTCATAGCAACAACCAAGCCATAAGGAGGCTGCGCAGCTCGAGTCGCAGATCCCTGAACCATATTGGGTATCTCGCTGATTTTGTTTATCTGGTACTGGTGCCGTTCCAACTAATGTATATATTTGGGGATATGGTTACCATGTTTTGGGGAAAGAGGTTGTTCTCCCTCTCCATGTATAAAAGACAGTTTATTCCTGTAATTGGGGATGTCCCCATTGAGATTGTAATAACCCTTTTCAGATTTATAAAATATTGTCTATTTTGATGTCTTCATCTTTGTTGTGACTAATGCAGCCCTGATCAGAGAGATGGGCCCGCTCTTCTAATCAGGTGTTGCATCTTTTTGTTTGTGTTATTTATCAATTTATGCTTGTTGTTACGGTGTTTTGATTCTTATGATTGCTTTTCAGAAGTTGTGATTAATCCAGTTTTACAACAATGTTTTGAGTCTTAATCGTGAACCCTTGGCTAGAACGGATTGTGCTCTTGCCCCTGCATATACCTTGTGCGTTGCCTTGAAAGGATATGCACCTGGATTGATAAATTAATGTATGAAAAAGGGTGAATAAATCGTTCATACATGGAAACCAACATTTTGGCACCATTGTCGGGGAGGCTAACAAGGTGCAAGACAATGATTCGGACCAACCAGAGGGTCAATCTCTCATCCTGGGGAGAGAATGAGTTTTCTCACTCTACTTCAGGTCCTGAGTGTAGGTGTTCTTTCTTCTTGTTTTTATTTTTGCTTTTCCATTTTTTCCAATCTCTTTTCTTGGGGAGGGAGGAGTATTTTGACGCCCTGCTCCAGATCTTGAGTTAGGTTTATTTGTTTCAAACCCTTGTGTTTTTTTTTTGGGGGGGAAACCCTAGATTTTACCTTGGGGAGGGAGGAGTCTTTTGACACCCTGCTTCAGATTTGAAAAGAATCGGGTCTTTTCGTGGTGTGTTTATTCTTGTCCAGGGGAGGGAAGAGTCCTTTGATGCCCTGCTCTAGGCCCTGAACCTTAGACTCTTGTTTTTTTTAGCTGCCTTTCTTTTTTGTAATATCTTTTGTCTTGGGGAAGGAATGGTCCTTTGACACCTTGCTTCAACACTAAATCATTGTAGGTTCATGCCAAGACCCTCCATCATACCAACACTTGTATGAACAAAGAATTGAATAACGGGGGCAGAGGGAAATCCCCAAAGAAGGGAGGACCAGATTTGGGAAGAAAGACCTACATCCAATAGATTATAGAAAAGGTTAAATCAGAAACATCATCTCGCATAGCCGTGAGACCAAGGGCACGAAGAGTGAAGTTTGAGGGACAATCAGTAGATCAACCAGTGTTGTCTACAACATTCTTGGGTGATACAACACAGTAGGTCCCTCCAGCAGTTGAAGAAACATCTAGTAGCATACCTGACCAAGGAAATATTATGTTGGTAACAGAGGGGGAAGAGTTCGCAAGCAGAATCTCGACAGAGTCAGACCACTTCAACAAGAGAGAGGAGGTTGTAGCTGAGGGATCAAGTCATCAGAACGCAGGAGAAGGGATCAAAGGAGTATTTTCATCACCAAGGGATCAAGAAAGTGCTTCTAAAGCAACTTGGATCCAAGGGGTAAGGAAGCCTCAATCATCTCCTACAGAGCCTGGTGAAATACCCAGCGGTTATTGGAAGATATTTATGGCTCCCACAACCTCCACTATCGAATTTCCAATCAGAGACCTGGGAGATGGTGCGCCCACAAAGTCTATTACATTAGTAGCCTTACCAAACTTTCATGGGATTGTTTCAGAATATCCCGACACATTTCTATTCGAATTTGACATAGTGTGCCAAGGGTATGACTACACGACGGAGGCCCAAAATTTAAATTTTTTTCCTTCTACATTAAAAGGAACGACTTTGCGATGGTTCATGGGCCTTGGAGGAAGCTTTATTTCCACATGGGATGATATGCGGATAGATTTTCTGGAAAAATACTAGGACTACTGTAAATCCTAGAACATTAAGGAGGAACTTTTCAAGTTCGCACAAAAAGAAGACGAGAGTTTGGAAGATTGCATGGAACGATTCAAGTACACCTTACAGAGGTCAGGTCACTCTGACCTGGATAAGGAAATTCTAAAAATTATCCTCCTTCGATCTTTCCATGAGGACTTAATGAAACTATTGAACATTGTGGGAAAGGGAGACATCTCTAAGGAAATATTTGAAGGTATCTACAAATTATGCATTCAGTGCTCAAGAGGACTTGCAAGAAACACACAAGGAATTCCCTCAGTAAAAGGGTCTGGTGGAGGTGTTATGAAAGAAGAAATTGGAAACCTGCTAGACAATCTGAGAACAGATATCCTCAGTACCCTGTCGGCACAGATGGATACGCTGAAAGTAAAATAGAAGCAGCTGGAATTGGACAGGACTATGGCTATATTCTGCCCAACATGTAGAAATAAGCATCCATAGAGGGAATGTCCACTAAACTCCATAGAGGAATGTGCAATCTGTGCGTTGAATCATGCAACAAGCTCATGCCACTCCTTGCCAAGCCTGAAAGCAGTATTTCAAGGAATGGGGAAAGACATGGAGCAACTGTACCTCATGGGGTCTAGAAAGCCATGGAAACCTCGACCACCGATGGGAAATCAAGGTATGTAGTCATACCCATCTTAGTATTTCAATAATTCTAATATGAATCCTCATTCCATGCCCTATCCTTCCATGTGGCCACAATACCAGTTTCCACCTTGGCAGCAGTGGAACCCTCAAGCCAGTTCGAGCTCCCCATGGGCTCCAACTTGGTGAGGATTCCCTCATGGGTAGTTTCCTCAATCGATGCCACAACAACAACTCCAGATGCCCTCTAATGTGCCTCTGGGTAATCAACCTTCCCATCCTCATCTCCCAATCCAACCTGATCTGAATCCTAATAGCAAGGAAGCTCATCAAACTGACATTCTTAACCTACCTTCATATAGCATTTCCACTACAGAGTTGTATGAAATGAATCTATGATTAGGGTGGATAGTTGATGTTCAACCTCCTCCAGTTACCATTGAACAACTCGATAGTGAAGGTAAGGAATTAGAACCAATTAATAAAGAGACAAAACAAACTGATAGAAACCAGGCACCTCCTGTAAACCAACATTAATCTAAACCACCTTACCTAGAGAGACTAACTTTGAGTAAATCAAGCCCTCAAGCTAAATTTGATTTATTAGGAGAATTGCAGAACTTATTTGTTAAAATTCCCTTGTTACAAGCTATGAAAGATGTGCCAATATATGCAAAGACTCTTAGGGAATATTGTTTAAAGAAACCTGCAAAGAAATCGAAAGACCCCCTTACCATTCATTTTATGGGAAAATTTTCAGATTTCATGACGGGAAAGTCAATGCCTGAAAAGTATGGAGATCCGAGGAACCCAATTCTGATAGTACAAATTAATGGGGTACAGATTCTGAATGTGTTGGTATACCTGGTTTTTGCCATCAAAATTATCACCACTGAAACCATGCATGCATTAGGTCTTTGTAACTTGAAACATACACCTACAGTATTGGAATTGGCAGACCGATCCACAGTCAAACCTGTAGGAAAGTTGGAAGATGTAATAATTTCAGTGGATTCATGGAACTATCCCATATATTTCCTAGTCTTACAGATGCAATCTTCAGTGGGTGACCACCCTTTAATTTTGGGTAGACCATGGTTGGCTACTGCAGATGCTTACATTGGGTGTCGATCAGGGCACATGGTTATTTCCAATGGGAACAACATTAAAAACTTAGTGCTATACCCACCTGCAGAACCAAACCCATCCATAAAATCAGCAGGAAGCAAGAAAATTTTATCTAGGAAAGAGCCCAAAACAGAAAATGAGGAATTGAGGCCAGGCCTCACTATTCGACAAGTCCTTCAGTTGAAAATAGAATCGAAAGATGATGTAATCACCTCTTTTATGGATTATCCTTACTCTATTCCCCAAAAAAATCAACAATTCCTAGAATCTATCCTAAGTTGTGAGACTCAGGAAACAATTGAAACAACAGAAGGATCAGAGGAGCTACCTGTTGATGCAACCAGTGAAAGTGTCCCAGTGGAACTAGAACCAGGGAAAACCCTGAATATTAATCCAACCCTATCAAAATCCCAGAAGAAGCAACTCATGGATGTACTTCGGAAACACAAAGAATCCTTTTTCTGGGATTATACAGACATGAAGGGGATTCATGCTAATTCATGTACCCATCATATATACATTAAGGAGGATTGTCGTCCTCTAAGACAACCTCAGAGAAGGATGAACCTTGCATTGAAAAATGTTGTGAAAGAAGAACTTCAGAAATTACTAGACGTAGGTTTTATTTACCCCATCTCAGATAGCCAATGGGTCTTCCCATTAGTAATGGTCCCTAATAAAAATGGTAAATGGCAGATATGTGTGGATTATTGAGAATTAAATAAGGCAACGCAGAAAGATCATTTTCCTTTGCCATTTATTGATCAAGTTTTGGACACACTGGCTGGTAAAAAGTTTTTTTATTTTCTAGATGGGTTTAGTGGATATAACCAGATCCAGATAGCTCTTGAAGATCAGGACAAAACCACTTTCACATGCCCCTGGGGAACATTCTCATACCGGGTCCTTCCTTTTGGCCTGTGTAATTCTCCTGCAACATTCCAGAGGGAAATTTTGGGAATCTTCTCTGATTTGATAGATGACAGTGTTGGAATCTACATGGATGGCTTTACTCCATATGGGGATTCATTTCTTGAAGGGATGAAAAATTTAGAAAAAGTTCTTGAAAGGTGTATACAAGCACGTGTCTCGCTGAGTACGATAAAATTCCATATGATGATGGAAGAGGGAATTGTTCTGGGACATTTTCTCTCAGCTAAAGGAATCTGGATGGACCCAGCAAAGACAAAGGTAATTTAGCATTTCCCAACACCCAAAATCCCACGTAGGTACGCAGTTTTATTGGTTTTGCTGGCTATTACAGGCGTTTTATAGAGAATTTTGCTAAAGTAGAACATCCACTTTTTCAATTGCTAACAAAAGATTCAGATTTTGTGTGGACAGAGGACTGTGATGTAGCCTTTATGAGAATTAAGGAATTGGTCTATAGCGCTCCGACCCTTAGAGGGACAGACTGGGCATTACCTTTCCATATTCACACAGGATGCTTCCCAAACAACGGTTGGTGCAGTATTAGGACATCAAGAGGACAAAATACCATACGCAGTTTACTATGTTAGTAAGAATTTGGCTCCTGCTGAATTAAACTACACAGTGACTGAGAAAGAGTTCCTTGGTGTCATTTACGTCATCAATAAATTTTGGCACTACATTAACGGGTATCCTACCTTTGTGCATATTGATCATGCAACTATTAGGTATTTAATGAATAAACCTGTTACCCTTGGTCATATCACAAAATTGCTCTTTCTACTACAGGAATTTGATATTACTATAGTAGATAAACCAGGGAAGGACAACGTGGTTGGAGATTTCTTATCTAGGATAGAACATGAGGGTAAGAATACACCAATTGAAGATAATTTTCTAGATGAACATCTTTTTGCAGTATCTGCTAACACTCCGTGGTATGCAGATATTGCTAATTATCTTTCTTCAGGGAAGGTGCCTCGTCATCTGTCATATAAAGAGCAAAGGAAGATTATTCACTAGAGTACCTGATATTCATGGATGGAAGGATATCTCTTTCATACAGGGGCTGACCAACAGATTTGGCGTTGTGTGGAAGAAGATAATATCTATGAGATACTGAAGGCTGCACATGATGGACCCTGTGGAGGACATTTTGTAGATAAAGGAATAGGTCACAAAGTGCTGCAAATGGGATATTACTAGCCTTCCATATTTTGTGATGCCCAGGATTATGTCCGAAGGTGTGATAGCTGCCAATGGATGGGACAACCTAGAAAAGCAAATGAAATTTCTCTACAGCCCCAGATAGTCCTTGAACCATTTGAGAAATGGGCCATTGATTTTTTTGGACCCTTCAACCCACCTTCTCATCAGAAATATTACATCCTGGTCTGCATTGATTATGTAACTAAATGGGTGGAAGCCAAAGTGGTCACAAGAGCAACAAAACAAGTAGTGGAAGACTTTATTTTTTAAGAAATCTTTGCCCGATATGGTACTCCAAGGGAAATTGTGTTGGATGGAGGATCACAGTTCACATCTCACATGATAGGAAAGATGATGCAGAAATATGGAGTCAAACATAGAGTGACAACCCCCTATCACCCCCAGGCGAACGGGCAAGTAGAAAGCACAAACAAGGTATTGGAAAATATCTTGACAAAGACAGTAGCAAGTCATCGTCAGGACTGGGCACAAAAACTTCCAGAAGCTTTATGGGCATATAGAACAACATGGCAAAACACAATTGGGTTTTCTCCATTTGAATTATTCTATGGGAAATTCCCCTTGTTTCGAGTGGAATTTGAGATCTGTACACTCAGAACAACTCTAGAAGTAGGCCTAGACCCATCAGAAGCACAAAAACACCGACTGGAACAACTGAATGAGTTGGACAAGATTTGGTTAGTAGCTGTCCAGAAGACTACTGCTATTCAATAACAGAGAATGAAATGGCATGATAAATTTATCAAAAGTAAGGTGTTTCATGTGGGAGATTGGGCATTACTTTACGATTCCTGATTTAAGGATTTCAAAGGCAAGCTTTGCACTCACTGGATGGGGCCATATCAAGTGGATGCACACGGTGCCGATAATGGAATGGTTAGATTAATTACAATAGATGAGAATCATACCTCGTTCTTAGTAAATTGACACCGTCTAAAACTATACCATTGTCCAACCTCTAGAAATGCCTTTCTGAAACACCTTTTTGATTCATCTAATTTAATGGTTGTTGGAATGAAGGACACTCTCAATCTGCCTTAAATATATATATATATATATATATATATACTATTGTCCCTTTCTTACTTGTTGTATTTTGCAGGAATAACATAGGAATATGGCCAGGAGAAATGTAACACTCGACATTGTTACTCCACTAAGTGTTGTTACTCCTCAATTGTCGTTACTAGATGTTGTTACTCCACAAGCTATGCGATTCTCCTTACGATCTTTGTTACTTCACGATGTTGTTACTCTGCAACTACTGTTACTCCATCGGTGCCATTACTCCGTAATTTACGCTACTCCACCATCATTGTTACTCCGCCGTTGTTGATTATTTAGTGTTGTTGTTACTCCTTGTTGATGTTACATCCTATTACCGATTACTCCGTCATAAATTTTGTTGTTACTCCACCAAAAGGTAGGTACCCAGGTACGTCTCCATCGACTTTTATGGATTTAATTAAAATATTCCAAAAGACATCAATGTGTGGATGTTAGGCATGTAATTAAGTTGGGGGAGTCGCCAATAAGCAGCGACACCCGCGAATTTTTTTTTATGACACACAATCCTCACCAAACAAAATCCAATGATCTGGTACTCCGTAATCATAACTTGATATGTTGAAATGTGTACTCGTACGTGCAGAGTCATAATCGATCACCTCCCCAACATGCTACATTAAATATTTATAATAGTACCACCACAATATGTCATCATTTTCAATCATACCGACCTTTGGCTGTGCGTCATCCAGAAATATGACATTATTTGGGTTTATAGCGGTTTAGATACATCATTTTCCTACCAATAATTGCGTTCGTCATCTTGACTTAGCCTCTGACAATGGGTGGGCGATCCTTAATGGCATGAACTTTGAAGAAGACCTGGCGAGTTAGTGTCGGGGATATGGCGGGTCTTTTCGAGCGATGAAGGCTGAAATGTTTACTTCGATAGGTTGAGAGGGTCGAATGAAGAAATTGCAATAGAATTCACACTCAACTTGAGAGAATGAAGCTCTCGGGTCCACATAATTGAAATCCCTGTGACAGAGGAAGCCATCAAAGAAGTCAGTGGACTCCCTCAAAACGAATAGCGATGGTTTTCAAGAAGGTTTTTCCTTTTAAAGTTTCCCGAAGCCTTTTTATAGGTGGGAGAAATCATCATGCAGAAGGGTGGTCGGCCCGAAATTCGTTGCACTTGAATTCCATGGAAAGAAGTAGCGAGTTTGGTTAAGAAAATAGGATCCACCGGAGGCCAAATAAAACAATCACGAAAACAAAACACACGCATAAGATGCAATTACAAAGTTACAAATTTCGTGGTTCACCCGGTGTGGGCTAAGTCTGGCGGAAAGTGCGGTCACTTTCTTTTATTATTATCCAACAAAATGAAGGGATACAACCACCACAACAAAGCCATTGTAACAACTTCCTCTCTTCTAACTCACGACCTCTAGAGGAATACAATACTCACCATCACAGATAGTCACAATACATCTCCCTCATAAAGAGGGTTGCCTTCTGGGGAATAAAACCCTAACATAATATCTATGGATCTGCAACCTTATAATGAGCGGTCCATATTTAAAAATGAAATTACAATATGCTGCAAAGGGGAATTTTTTTCTTAGAGGGCTTTGCCCCCAAACCCCATCGGGGGACGCTTAGAACTGGCCGGGGCTCGATTGCCCCGGACCCGACGGGGATAGCCCCGGACCCGCGGAGGGTACCCCTACACTCCCTCATCATGGAAGTGTACATAATTTTGGGTGTAAATGCCCGGAAGAGAATGTCGGGCTCACAATCTGTCACTTGGAGACTGATCTCAACAACTCCACCGATGTTGTATATGCTGGAATCGAACCTTATTGGACACGGAAAATTTCTCATCTTCATCTTCATTCTTGAAGACTAGCTGAAACTGAGCAAGAACTCAGTTTCTCCACAGTTACTCCCTTTGTTAACATAATACGCGGTATTCTGGCTGGTGTGTATCTTTTCCGACTTCAATTGTCCATCTTCAAAGGTGGATCATATGAAGTGGTACCTCAATTTATTATATGCTTAGTCTTAGAATGGAAAGTTGATTTATTTGAAAGATGAATTGCTTTTCGGCATCGCGGTACAACCTGTTGTTCTTCTGCTTCTTCCCAATTCCTCCATAAAACTTTGTAACCAAATCACATCTCTTTACTAGCCTTTGTAGAAACAACATACTGCCTCTATTGATGAAAGTGCAACAACCAGCACTGCGGAGTTTCAAAATCAAACTTCTTGTTGTTCCACCTATGGTAAAACATACCCTGTCGTGCTCCACTTGCTGTCTTTATCACCTGCCATGCTCACGAATCAACCTTATCCACAGCCAGAAAGTGTCACGGAACCTCCAAAATTTATAATGCATGTGTAGTAGTACCTCTCAAATACCGAGAATCCACTTACTGCCTCCCCAATGTTGTTTACCTGGATTTTTCATATACTGCTCACAACTCCCACTACATGTGCAATATACGGTCTTATCTGAACCATTTGCATACATCAAGCTTCCACCAACTACCCGATGAATATGGGACCACGGACATGTATTCTATCTCCTCTGTGTCTTGGGACACATTTCCTTAGTTAATTTGAAATGGTTGGCCAAAGGTGTATACCTTGGTTTTCTGTTCTGCGCCCGAGACAATGTTAGTTTGTGATTTTCCTATCTCTTGTTATTCATACCAAGGATTTTCTTTGCGACGCAAATCCTTCATCACAAATGAATTGGCTAATTTATTCTTGATCACATTTATACCCTGCGTATTAGACCTTCCAACAAGCATGTCATCTACATACAACAAGATATAGCTTCCATTTTCTAGCCTTTTAAAATAAACATAGTGATCGAATGACATCTATTATAACCACGATACATCATAAACCTATCAAACTTCAGATACCACTACCTTGGAGCTTTCTTTGGAGCCATATAAACTCTTCTTCAACACACTGTACCAAATTCTACTTCCCTTTGACCTCATACCCCGTAGGCAACATATAAATCTCTTCCTTGATCCCCATGGAGAAAGATATTTTTACATCTAACTATTTGGATACAAATCTTCTGCCGCAAGACTTAAAATAGTCCTAGTGAAGTCATTTTAACAACGGAGAAAATATTTCATCAAAATCTATACCTTTCTTTTGTGCAAACCCCTTTACAACAGTCTAGCCTTGTACCTCTTTTCTCCTCCATCTTCTTCCTTCAACTTATAAACCCATTTATTATGCAATGCTCTTTTTCTTGTAGTGGCCAGACCAAAGTCCCAAGAATGCGGTTATTTGCCAAGGGAATATTTTCACTAACTCATGCCTTGCTCCCACTTCTTTTGGTGTCTACATGCATTGCATCTTCATAACGTTACGGTTCATTGGAATCGATCAACAATAAATAATAAAATGAGAGGTATGGATTCGGGGTATATAGCGATAGATCTTCTAACAACACTAGGGTGTTTGAGGAATTTTGTTGCTCTTTTGTTGTACATTTGATTTTTCGGTACCTTTAGATTTATTTTTGATTGACTCAGCATCAAATACTAGCCATTCTTGTTTTGTTTTCTGTTTCTTTCCCTACAAGTGATCTTTCTTTTGCTTGACCTTTTCATTGAATATGACATCTCTACTCCTAATGATTTTTGTTATTTTCATAATCCCATAAGAGATAACCAAAATCATTAACTTCATATCAATAAAGGTACACTTTTGGATTTTGCCTCAAGCTTTGTTCTATTTTCTTTATCAATATGGACAAATGCTTCTGGCAAAGTTTTCAAAAGAATAGTTTACCTTTTTTCCTTTCCATTCCTCCTCTAAAATTCTACACATCCAAAGAGCTTGAAGGTCCTCTATTTATTAAGTAAACAACATTATCTACAACATCTGCCCAAAACTCTAAGGGAAAACCAACATGCAATCTCCTTCTCCTTGCGGCTCCATGATTGTTCTGTTCATCTTTCTGACACACCATTTTCTTGGCTGAGATTGTTAGTGGGCCCATTCTCTACAAATCCCATGGTATGAATAGTAATCATCAAACTCCTTTACCGCATTCACCTCCATTATCTCGATCTGAGACACTTCGAGAACAAGATACCATTCTCAGCTAAATCTTTCCATTTCTTAAAAGAAGGTATCAAAAAACATCATATTTTGTGAAGTCAGTAAACCCAGAATTTTCTAGTTGCATCATCAATAAAAGTAACATAATAATGAGAGCCACCAAAAGTGATACGAGATGGTCCCCAGCCATCTGTATGCACAATCTCTAACCTTTCATTCTTCTTTTCTTTTCGACTCTAAGAAATATGAATCTCTTATGTTTTCCATAAACAAAATGCTCACAGTCCAAATCCAATTTGTTAAGATCGTGAAATTTATTTTGTGAAGTATCACTGCCATACCTACACTCATGTGTCCCAGCCTATGATGCCACGGTGATCATCCACTCTTGTAGAAGCTAAAGATATAGAAGACCGGTATTACGATTACATAAATACAATGTACCTACCTTATCTCCTTTTGGCTATCACCAATGATCCTTTGATGATGACCTACGTCTTATTTGTAAATATGGATGCAACCTTCACTTGCCAACTTCTGTTGAAATTAGATTTTTCCTTAAATTTGGAATATGTCTTACCTCTTTCAACAACCATTGGTTTCCATTGAGTTTCTTTATTTTTACCTTTCCCATTCAACAATTTTGCATGGTGCATCATCACCCAAATGAACTGTCCAAAATCACCTTAGACATAATAATCTAGAAAATGTTCTTATGGGGTGTGGCATGAAATGAAGCCCGAATATACTACCAAGACTCTTAAATATTATCTATATAATCAAAGAATCTTGTAATACATCACCTATTACATTTGCTACTACGATTTCTCTCTTGTTGTCCATCTCTTTGTTTCTTTGGAGCTCTGCGGTCTTTCTTGGATGTCCTTTCTTCCCAATTCGAGAACTCTATCTTTCAAGTCACGGTTGGATCTGTCCTTCAGAATTCCCATGGTTCCAGGCCTTTCCTCCTATCCTTTGTGTCTTCCCACATTCTCCATGTTCAACGCATTGCGATGTCTCACTTGTGCTTTTCCATAGCATTTCCTCACTAAGGATAACCAACAACATCATCAAATTTTAAAGTATTTAGCGAACCGAGGCAGGTGTTATGACAAAGCCAAGCCATTCCATCTTTACGGAAATGAGCACAAGATTAGAAGAGCCCCTAACCTCATTAAAGTCCACTTTTATATATAACTTAGTTGATTAGTAACCCATTAAAATTCATTTAAATGATGCATAGCAGACCCACCTTAGAACATCTTCATATTAAATAATCTCTTCATTAGAAATACCTTATTATTATTGGACAGGGTTTTCAGCCACAATTTATTGCATCCATTAAACCCTTTGTTGTCTTTTCTTCGAGATATTGAAACCCATCGGCCTTCAATTTCGATCATATCATTCCTAGAGCCTTTTGTCAAGAATATCCCATTCTTAGATCCTTCATGGCTACCGACTTCTTTGCTACTCACTCAATGGTAGGAATAGATCCTTCTGATATAAATAATCCAGCGCATCTTCCATAGCGGTAGTTTTGGCCATTAAATTTCGACCCTAAAATTTCCATCTTCGACATTGCTCCCACTAGAACCAAAAACCCTCTTTTCTGTAGAGTTACCTTGCAGCTCACATTTTCTTGTTAGAAAAATAGGACCTTGAGGAGAGAGTAAAATAAAACAATCTTGAGAAACAACAGAGAAGATACACAATACAAGGGAACCATACAGTTACATGTGGTTCACGCAGTGTAGGCTACATCCACGAGATAAATTGCCCCGAGGTCCTTTGTTTATTATTATCCGGCAAAATGAAGGGATACAACTCATTAAAAGCTTCGGTAACTTCCCTCTTCTTTCTCTCACAATCTCTCGAGAATACAATGCTTAGCCTTAATACATTTCCCTCATAAAGGAGGTTTCCTTCTAGGGCAAAAACCTAACATAATCTCTATCGTTAAATCTGCGACCTTATAATGACGGTCCATATTTACAATGAAATTAATATACATTTACAAGGCAATTTTTCTTGAGAGTTTTCCCTCAAACCCCCCATCGGGGGCTGCCCCAAGCCACATTGAGGCGCTTTCCCAGAACCCCAGTGGGGATAGCCCCAGGACCAGAGTAGAGGGCCCCACTACCCCACATGGAAGAGTGTACATACTTTTTGGGGTGTAAATACTTCATGGGGTATAAACCACGGCTGAAAGACCTCTATCATGGGGTATAAACACGGCTGAAAGTAAAAGACCTCTAAATCAGGAAGATAATCAGGCTCCACGACCAACAAGTTTGTCATGAGATATATGACTTGCGAAGGGAGATACTCCACCATATTCAAATACCAACTTTGAATACTAACTCACCTGCGATTTCCCCAAGCAGAGGCTTTCTCACTGAATGTGCCTTACTTCTTATTGAGAAGTCTTCACCTAATGGCACATTCAGCTCAGGAGTCGTGATAGGTATTGGCGGTCATCACCCACCATGGGCTGGTTCAGTTGTTAGTAATGAATGCCATCAGAAAAATCTCGATCCCATGGGAACTATTTCGGGATTCCATAGAGGAAGAAGTAGCAGTTGTTGTGGCTACGAGGGAAGATGAACTAGAAGCCACAGAGGAGGAAAATGCAGGAGAAGATGACTATGTTGACCAGGAGGAACTGGAAGAGATGGAGATGGCAGTTGAAACATTTGAAGAAGAGGTTGCTCCCTAAGAGCAAGCCGAAACCATGGAACCAATGGAATATGCAGAAGTTGACATAGAAAGGCCCACTAGTACCATGGTTGAGGCTGTCCCACAAGAACTAGCCTCACCTGTGGAACTAGTAGAGCAAATCGATAGCATGACAACCACAAAAGTGGGGTCACAACAGATAGAAGCGGGTGAATTGGTCGATATTGTGACTGAGGATACTCCACAAGGACCTCCTGTCACCATGGAGTCGATGGAGGAGGATAAACAGAATGAAGAAGAGGTCATGACCACCCCGACCATAGAGCCCATGGAAGAAGTGCTAGGAGAACTAGGGCATGAAGCTGGCACTAAACCACAATAACCAGCATCGACCTCAGGACTAAATATTGAAGATCCCTACTAGTTCTCCTTTTTCTCCTTTATTCCAAGAGGAGCAAGGTGAACTCGTTCCCTTTGGCGCATAGAAGAAGATCTTGCCATTCCTCCAATTCTATCACAAAATCCACAACCATGTGGGGTGGATGATACTCAAACAGACACATTAGCAGGAGAGCATATCGCAAGGGCACCACTGGTCATGATGAGCGCGCAACAAGAGGAAATATCTCTAGGTGAAGAGGAGGGACCAAGAAAAGTGGTCCCGATGAATGAGCCAATGGAAGAGCCAAGTGAGAAGGTCGTAAGAATCCCAATCAAACAAAAACATTAGCTACAATTTAAAGAGACAATGCGGCTTAATATGGAGCTCAGGAAACTAAGGAAATAGGTACACAAAATGCAGGAGCGGATGAAGAAATACAAGCAACAAGCTAGAAAGTCCAAGGCCATAGGAGTAGAAACAAAGACTCAGATGGACCAGGTAGCCGTAGCCTCTGCTGCTACTCAAACAGACCCAATTGAGTGATTGTTTGAAGACCATGAGCATGCCTTAACGGTCGAAGTGCAGACTTGGAAATCTACTGCATCTCAGTATCAAAACGAGGTCAGAAGAACTCAGGAACGAGCCTACACAACTATTTTTGAATATGTGGGGCATATAGACATCATGAGACTAAGGCATGCAAAGCAGTAGCTCAAGATGGAGCAGTTGGAAAAGAAAGTTGCAGAGCTAAAACCTGATAAGGAGAAGATGTTTAATTTGGTGCAAGAGGTGATGGCATGTCGCCCCCCTTCTTCTTGTTATTCTTTTTTCTTACATGAACGTTTTCTTTTATTCTGCATGGAGAGCATAAAAATGAGATTAGTTATAAAATAGAAAATGGTGTACAATTCCTCCGAATAATGAGGCACCACGACGTGCCAACTCAGCATTTGATTTGTGAATTTTACCTGCATGGATATCTACTGTGCCTAGATAGAGAATTCAATCTGGTCCCATATGTGGGAGACATTCATTTAAGGGCCCTCACCTCTTACACTTTCAACCAGATCAGCTGGCAGAAGGCTTTTAATAGATTTGAATCTAACCAGGTTACAAAGTTTTTTATAGTAAGAGGAGAACCTGAACGGTCAGTCACCATGTTCACTAAACACGACACCTTTTTGGGAATTGAGGCAAATAGAGATAGAATGTTGAGGACACAAAATTGGTGCCTTGATCTTTGTGCTAAGAAAATAGTCACATTTCATGAAGAGGCTCTTGATTGCTGTTAGAAAAGGTGGATGATGGCACCTACAACTGTCCGGAATAGGTAACCTTTTGGAGCACCAAATTTTGCACGAGTGCTCCCTAGAGTGCCCAGATATGTGGCATGTGTCTGAACATGCGGGGTCCGATGGATGGGACTCCAGTTTCAGTTTCCCACTATTTGGTTTCCAGTAGAAGATTACACTCCAGTGTATGTCATCCCGAAAGATTGGTGGGAAGAAGTCCTCCATTCAGATGGTTTTAAAGTTCCAGGGACAGAGATGGCCAAAGAATATGATCTCGCCCATTTTCAGGAAGCCAACATTCAGTGAAATCTAGACCTGCGGAGGCAGGGAACTTCATGAGGGCATGCAGAAGGCTAGTTGGGGGGAGATGTTGGGCACCAAATCGAGCTATCTTTCTATTGCATTTCCATTACCCTTTTTGACCTTTTTGCACTTATTTACCTATGTTTACTATGCTAAATCTGTAAGGTAAATACCCCTACCTTGTCTATTGGAATATTTTATTAATGAAATAAAGTCAAGGAGTTTCTCCTATTCGTAGCACTAAAATGAATATTTGACCGCAGCTTCTAGAGAACAGGAACCAAGGCTTCATCCCGCAGCAGATCCACTATTCACAGCAACAACCAAGCCATAAGGAGGCCGCGCAGCTGGAGTCGTAGATCCCTGAATCATCTTGGGTATCTCGCTGATTTTGTTTATCTGGTACTGGTGCCATTCCAACTAATGTATATCTTTGGGGATACAGTTACCATGTTTTGGGGAAAGAGGTTGTTCTCCCTCTCCATGTATAAAAGACAGTTTATTCCTGTAATTGGGGATGTCCCCATTGAGATTGTAATAACCCTTTTCAGATTTATAAAATATTGTCTATTTTGTTGTCTTCATCTTCACTGTGACTAATGCAGCCTTGATCAGAGAGTTGGGCCCGCTCTTCTGATCAGGTGATTCATCTTTTGTGTGTGTGTTATTTATCAATTTATGCTTGCTATTACAGTGTTTTGATTCTTATGATTGCTTTTCGGAAGTTGTGATTAATCCAATTTTACAACAATGTTTTGATTATTAATCATGAACCCTTGGCCAAAACAGATTGTGCTCTTGCCCCTTCATATACCTTGCATGTTGCCTTGAAAGGATACACACCCGGATTGATAAATTAATGTAGGAAAAAGGGTGAATAAATCATTCATACCTGGACACCAACACTAATCTCCTATGAATAACATGATCCCCCTCATGAAGAGAGAACACTCTCTTATATACATGAGAGTCTTGAAGAGTGTCATAATTACAGATCCACTATTCTCTCAACCATTCTCAACTACTTTCCTATTATTAGAAGATATGATCCCTTCAAATCCTCCACACATCTCTCACATATCTTAGATAAGATATGCCATTCAAATATTCCATGATCTTCTCCTTCGAATATGGTTGAATGATTGTGCCAAATATTCTTCAAATCTTCAAAGCTTGAAGATGAAATTCGAATTTGAGGCTAGGTGGTAGTATTTGACTTTGTTAAAATCTTCACATATACCTGAACACATCATCAAACTCATCCAACCTTGATATATAATGAAAATATGTTATTTTTCTAATATTTAATCACAAATTCACTTATAATACTAAAATGAATACAATGGAAAATANCTATTCTCTCAACCATTCTCAACTACTTTCCTATTATTAGAAGATATGATCCCTTCAAATCCTCCACACATCTCTCACATATCTTAGATAAGATATGCCATTCAAATATTCCATGATCTTCTCCTTCGAATATGGTTGAATGATTGTGCCAAATATTCTTCAAATCTTCAAAGCTTGAAGATGAAATTCGAATTTGAGGCTAGGTGGTAGTATTTGACTTTGTTAAAATCTTCACATATACCTGAACACATCATCAAACTCATCCAACCTTGATATATAATGAAAATATGTTATTTTTCTAATATTTAATCACAAATTCACTTATAATACTAAAATGAATACAATGGAAAATAATAAGGAGAAACCCAAGTATCATTATGGAAATGGTATGATGGAAGGTTAATGGGATGATGAAATGTAAGGAATAGTGAAGGAAAAAGAAGATATAAATGTGACATTTCTGAGGCCCAACAGATACCAAAACCCTAGGTGTCTAAAACCCTAGGTTCTCTTTGACCCACATTTTTTGGGCTTCGTCAGCCTGCCTTTCCGTATTTTCCATGAGGTGATCCAAAGCACTCGTTGACATCTTATTATACTTGTTGAGTTGTCCACGATCCATATTTCTTGATGATTTGTCATCCTCGATCTTCTCGTTCAATGACTAGCTTTCCCTTGCTTTCCTCCTTCTTTTCTTCTTCTTTAACCACTTCGACCCAATCTCAGTCAATATGCCTTCCACATAGTTCACACTTTGTATTTTATTTTTTCTTCTCTTTATTTATTAATCCATACCTAGGGCCAATAATAGTAGACTCTGATATCCTATTGAGCTTGTTCTATTGGACCCACCCATGAGAAGCACTCTCCCTGAATGATCCTTCTGACAACCTCCTTCCGAAGGTTTATTGGAAACCATCCCTTCTGAACCATCATAATTATATCTTTTTCAAAGACTTGCATCCAACAACTATGTGGCAATCACTAATTCACTTTCCCTTGCTAACATGTCCTCTGACATGGCTCTCTAATGTGGCAACTTACATGGCATTCTCCTTCACCCTCGACCCTTCCAAGTAAACATGCTCGTCTAATAGATTGAACGATCAACAATTGTGCCTCTCAATAACCACAATCATATTGGGCTCCCAAAACTACACACTGGTTACCTTGGTCAGACTAAATTTTTCAGACGCAAAAACATGCCCAACCTTCTGAATGAGCTCTCCCAAAATACCTCCCTTAAATCCGATGGATGGGAAAATATTTGCCCGATATGACAACTCTTGTTATTTCAGTCTCGTGTCTTCGAGCTCCTCCCTTCAGAATCAACCTCATGGTTGAATCCAAATCCTTCTAAAACCTTCTTCCAAATGGCCTTTTGGGAATTCCTTGCTTTGATCTTTTGAGATCTAATCTCAACTGGCGATTCTTCAAGTGGAATTAATCTAGGTTGTCAATATGCAAAACTTCATAGCCACCTTGAAACACACAGAAATTCGACTTCCATGGTCGAATTTGACTATGAAAACTGCAAATCGATGCCATGAATTACCTTCTTCGACGGCTCTGAAGCACTGCAACTCAAAATATGCTTGAACTTTGGGGATTTCACTTTGGTTCACCATTTTCCCCCCAAATTCACCACAAGATGAAATCTAAAACCACAAATCTACTCAATTCATGTTGTATCCTAGCCCATACAAGCTTAGTGTTGAACCTGGAGCTCCAATAACATTATGTAATGTCCCCCAACTTAACCAAGGAAAATTACTACACAAAAATACACATAAAACAAACTTTTCTTTTTCTAATTTGTCTTTTCTTTAGAATAGGAAAATTTCATCCCTTGCTAAATATTTAATTTTTCTCTAAATAAGTATTAGTCTTTTTATTTTTTGTTTTATTTCTTATTATATTGATTTTTGTAGATAGATTATTATTTAACTCAGGAAATTGTAAATATTTTTATAATTAATTTGTGATGTTATTTTTATATGGTCATGGGGAAGGTGTGATCTGATCCATCGATCAAAAGCTAAGTACGATCAACAGTTCATGCACATTGAAAAAGAATGAAAGTTAATTTTAGTGACCCAACACGTAGTGATATGAAAAGAGATACCACCCGTGAGACATGTCAAAATCCCAACTCACCGCGCGACTTGTCAAACCATTCTCAAAACCACTCATTGGATCATGTGCAGTGTAAAAAAATAAAACCGCTTACCATTTTCAAAAACCACCGATATCAAGTAAGTAATTATTATTTGTATTTAGATTAATTATGTAAGTAATTTGATTTTGATGGCTTAAATATTTTTTAGGTTAAATAAGAGAAAATATCAAAAAGGTTTTTTTGTTTTTTATTCTCCCATTGGTCGAATGTCACTGTTATGAGCATGAGAATCTTTGGCGATAACACTTTCTACCAAAAATATCACCAACGTACGAATGGTTTCCATCATTCAACCTCTCGGGTAAGATCTAAAATAATCTTTGACCTTATTCTTGCTACAAAAATGTCGAAATCACTAGTCTCAACCAAGTAAAAAATCCTATTAAGAATAGAGACGTTTCTAGAGGATAGAGATTCCTAGATTTTCAATCCCAAAGTTTCTTCTGATCTATATGAGCTACATAATTTTTTCCAAAATAAGTATACACAATTGAATTACTCTTTTGAATTTTGGGGTTCAAGCCTAGCTAAATTTTCGGTTCCACAAGTTTATAAATTCCCAAAATTTGTACATTGGCGTGCTCAGATATATATTGCATCAACTAGAAGCCTAGTAAATAGGAATGTAATTTTGTTATTTGATATCACGGTTGAATCTATTTATCATATGCTTGCTTGGGAACAAAATTCCAGCTATGGTCAGGGTGTTAGTGAAGAGCCTAGTAGTTAGTTTAATCAGTTAAGCATCAAAAGACACTAATATTTAGTTCAAACTTTATTGAAAGACAATGCTGGTATTTCTCTCATGATTTAAAGACCACCACAAAACCCGGTAATGCTTAGGGTTTCAAAATTCAACTATGGTCAAGTTATTAGTGAAGAAACCCTAGTAGTTAGTTTTAATCAGTTAAGCATCCAAGAACACTAATATTTCGTTCAAACTTTAATGAAAGACAATACTGGTATTTCTCATGATTTAAAGACCTACAAAACCAGTATGTTTACACCAAATGTACATGAAGTTGTTTGTATGATATGCTCAATATTGGGTTATGATTCTGATAAAACTGTTGACAATATTATTCTAGGGTTTTCGAGAGCAATTTTCCCTCCTACCACATGAATGATGGCTAGATTTTGCATTGCAAAGTTTATTCCAGACTCTATTCATGAACAAATTAAAGACTTTCCTTTAAACATGGATTTTCAATTCCAGTGATATTTGGTTTACTTGCTCTGTTTTTAGAGAAAGAATGAATTTCATATTTTATACTTAGAAACTGAAAATGAAGTTGGAGATATTGCCTCAGTTATCCATCGGACCCCTCTAGTCTAGAATAAACCTCAAAATGTGGGTTTTTCTGGTTATGTAAATTCATTCATGTCTATAGTTTATAATCTCTTTCATGGGCAGAGTCTCTCCAACATTTTCCAAGAGATTAAGAAGTTGTTTCATGAATCTTCAGAGACTCCATTAGGAGATTGGTTCCTTTTCAAATGACATACAAAGATAAGGATGTATGATGCAGAGGTTAAACCTTTTAAACTTCCAAATTTCTCAGCCATGATAATTTTTTATTTAGAACTCATAAGGAAAATATTTAATGTTGATGAGGTTCATTTTATTACCAGAAGGAAAAAGACTAACTTTAAGCCCAAAAGGGAAGTTGGTCCTTTTATTGTGCATTGTAGGCTAGCATTGCAAGTGTTGGAAACAATGTTACAAGACTTGGGACTTGAACAAGGAGGGACAACTTGGAAATATGACCCTTTAGGGTTTATTAATAACAAAAGGATGGAGCTTGATATTTAAGCATATAAGCATAAAAGAAAACCTCATCTTGAACATATCATAAATTTGGATACTTTGGAGGAAATACATAATCTTCTTCAGAGAAAAAAACATAAAGATACTCAATCAACTCAAGAAGTAAATATTGAAACAACTCTACAACAGGAAAAGACAATGAAAAGGATTCATAAATGGGAAATTCATGATGATCTCGATACAAAAAATGGACATTCAAGAAAACACTATAAAACTGAAGTGATCATAGATGATGGTCTAGAGGAAGAATCTCAACCTGAGATTGGAACATTGGCAAAATTTCAAAAATAAGATGCTTACTCAATAGACACTCTTTCATCAATATTCATGAAGCCATAAGGAGAAGGGTCTACACATGTCAACCCATAAAGTATATTTAAAACAAGAACGAACAAATTAAACAAATTTGGAATCAAAAGTTGAATCAGGATTCTCAAGATACACGATTTCTATCTGGAATCGATTTTGAAAAGGAAGGTTGAATTTGTCAATATTGGAATCATTTGGTCGAAGCTCTCAAGGACATAACAATTATAAAGAAACTAATTTTTCTCTAAATCTTCAACACATTCCCTTAACAGAAAAATGGGCTTATATAATCAAACATGGGAGTTGGTCAATAGAGATATTTTGAAGACTACTCTCATCTTACAGAGATTGTAGAAAATGAATAATCATCTTAAGCAACAATTGGAGTAGGAGAAAAAAAGGTCAAGAGTAAAGAAAATGAGAATAGATGCTTTAGAGAAAAAGTTAGCTAAAATAAGAGATAATGCTACAAATGAATAACATGTTCAAAATATGATAAGTGACAAAGACAATGAAATTGCTATTTTGAAAAAATGATTAAAGTTGTGTGATGTGGATCATGTACATACCACAAAGATTTTGTCCATTTAGAAAGAAAATGAAAAATCAATTGAGGTCATAGCCAAACTAAATGAACAAATTTGTTCTTTATAGCAACAAATACATGTACTAAAACAAGGAATACCTTCATCATCCTCATATGACACATTTGAAGTTAGTTTAGAGGAATTATCCAGGGCATTGACTGATCTAAATACTAAAGAGGTTGACTTAGATGAATCAAGAAGGGTAGTCTACCCTTAGGAAACTGAGATCAATCTTTTGAAATAGCATATTGGTGAAAAGGAAAGGAAAATAAAAAATCTACAAGGATCAAAAGCAAAATTGCAGGAAGAATATAATACGTTGAAGACCAAGCTTTCTAGCAAACCCTATCTAATGGGAGCACGTCATATAATTTGAGATAAAATTATGGAACAGGTGAATAAGATGTGGAAATTATTTATAATAATGGAGGAGGAGGCTATCTTGGTCAAGAAGGTTGAAAATGATATTACAAAAGATGAACAAGAATTGGGAGACAAGCCTCAAATAGCCAACACAATAATCAAAGTTCTTAACTCCAAGAAAAAAGAGGAATTAAACCAAATTGGAGTTAAATATATAACAAGTGCAATTATAGATTTTGAAAAGGTTCTAACTAAAAGGAACTCAATTCAACAAGTTCAAATTAAACTTGTTCACCTTCAAAGGAATGTGCAATGATATAAATATCATTATAAATAGATGGTGTAAATGGGATTACCTGAATACAATGGTAAAACATGTAATTTTCTTTCTTTACTAGAATATCAACAATCATTGATCTCAACAAGGGAAAATGTAAATAAATTCAAAGTATTTACTGGGATATTAAAAGGTCAAACCATTTTTTATCTTGTAGATGATGACTTCTTTTTATTATGGCATTTGAGAAATCTACTCCAAACTACTCCAACATATGAAGCATGTGCTGAGCTATAAAAAGCCTATAGAAGAATGAAATCATGAAAATATTCTTTGAATCAAGAATGGGAGCAGTTCACACAACTCCAATGACTTGGCCAACACCATGGATTAAAAACAGGTATTTCAAATCTGTTCCTAAAGTTTTGGAATTTAGTTTGTCTATTTTTTGTAATTTTCACTTAAGACTAGGAAAAGGTAACCGATTTGGTTACATGTTTTGCATATATAAAAGAATAATGTAAGAATGGAAGTAGTAACTCTCGTCCTTGAATGTAATTGAAGACTTTTCAATAAGAAGATCAATGTTATGCAAAAATACATGATATTTTGTTTCTCGTTTCTTTGGGTTATGTTCTTTCTATGTGATGTTACTTATGTTATCATAATTCATCTTCTTCAAACTATTGTGTTTAAGTTATGAATGGTTGTAATTTAGTACTACTTCTACTGCAGTTTATCTATTGAACATTTATTCAAGTATAGATTTCCCTCTATTTTGTTGTGAGCAAAATAATACCAACATCTGCATATGTGTTTATTCTTTATTTCTTTAATAATTAAGATACATATTTCATATTCATGCAATTGAAATTAAAGTAAGATTTATCAATATTGGATACCTTAATTTATATCTCAATTTTGTTTACTTGCATTCTTGTTTACATCTCTTCATTATTTATAAAGACTTAAAGAAAGAGATATTGCCTCTATATTTCTAATTATTATATTATTTAAATTTCACTCTTATGAAAAGGATGAAAAACAATATCAAATTAAATTATTATTATATTGATATGCCTAACATTGTTCTGTGATCCTAGAACAAATCTCAAGACTAACATCTTTTTAGCATCGTTGTCAGGGAACAAAATTGAAAGAATTTTTTTCCAGGGGTATGAAAAAGATTATATATGATTTTGCAGGGTGAACTTAAATAAGGCATAAAAAGTATATTCATAAATTCACCTAGAGACTCTACACTATCAAGGACCTACTTATTTTTACTAGTGACTTCACTTCTTCACAGCTGGAATTCGGGAGAAAGAATACTAGGAAAAACCCATACAAGAAATAGAATATGCCTGTCTCAGACCCAGAAAAGATCTTGAATCCTAAGAGATATCAAATACAAAATTTTGCATCAACAGGTAAGGTCTATCAGCGCAAAACTATTCAATCTAAGATTACTTATTTTGAAATAAAATTTGGTATTGTTGAACCTAAACTAGTAACATATGAATTTGAAGTTTGTCCATCCTATTAAAACTTCGTATTTTCTTTGGGCTGTATCAAAGAAACCCCAAGGTAACTATTTCAACCAGCGTTAGATTGTATTCTAACCTATACAATTAGAGAGGTCTATCTCAAAAAATCAAAAGGCTTTCACACTCAAGAAATATATAAGAATAACACTCAGAGGTCAACTTTCGATATAAGATAGGTTTATTTTTGTTTTAAAGAGATGGTAGGAAAAGAAATAGAGAAAGTACCATTGGGCAATGGAGTCAATATTTGAAAAAGAATTAAAACAATGACTGGTAGGTAGAACTTTCCAGATGAAGAAAGGCTAAATTAGGTGATGAACTTTCAGTTTTGAGTTTGGTTGTGTAGGGTGGAAGAGGAAAAGAAACATATAATAGAATCATAGCACCATTAAAGATGAATTATGACCTAGTTTAGAAGAGAAAGAAAGTTTAAATAACTTGATTCTAAAGCACCATTAGTTGAATTTTAGACCCTTTAATTATCCAATTTTAAAAGAAGAAAATGAAGATGAAAGTAAGGACACAAGAAGTACATACAAAGATAAGAGTACAGACTTCAGAACACCACTATTAGAATATTTTTCATAGAAATTTTAGGACTTCTTCATTTGTATTTCGTTCAAATTAAGAGAATATTACAATAAGGATCAAAATTACTATACTTTCTTCCAACTTGCCCCCTTTTTCACCTTCAAAGTGCTCAAATATATAGATACATATCATATTATAGCATAAGGAGGTATAAATCCATCTTTCCCAAAAATGAAGAGTTGTTACAATAGCTTAGGAAAGAATATTTGCCAAAACTCTACTCATATGCTACTATCTAGGGTTTTAGTTTTGACCAACTAAAATGTGCCAATTGAAGATAAAATCGTGGGATTTGATAGGAGAGTATCCAAGCTTCAATATCCATATGAATTTTGGATCTAGCTTTCTGAGTTGGAGGACCATCAAGTATAATTTCAAATATTCTATAACTTTGTCGGCAAATCTAGCTTGGGGAAATTCTGGAAAATAGGCCTCAAATATCATTTCATATCTTCCAAATAATAATGCCTAGGTAAAAAATAAACGATGTTTTTTTATTGGGTTTGTGCTTGAAAATAACCTCTTTTGGTTTCAAAAATGCTTCTCCATCTCCTCGGAAACTGTGCCCAAAGAGAATGACTAAAACATGAAAACATTAAATGATAAAATCTATAAAAATGGACCATAAAGATTCATTTGAATCTCTCAAACTATGACACATGTGTAAAAAATGAGAGAGGTTTTTTTTATTGAGATCATGCGTGACAAAAATGGCTCTGGGTTTTTCCAAAATCCTCTTCAGTTGCTGAGGAAATGATCTTGAAGTTGACTGCAAAACTGTTATTTGTGTAGCGTGCACGTTGTGTAACTGCAACCTATAGCAATTGTGTAGCGAACTTGCTTAGGAAAATGATTTTATTGAAACTTGTGCTTTGTAGATAGTAACAACTTTCTCATATTTTCCAAAAATATGCTCATATCCTACTATCTAGGGTTTGATTTTTGACCAACTAAAAATGTGCCAACTTAAGAGAAAGTCATGGGATTTGATAGGAGAGTATCCAAGCTTCAATATCCATTTCAATTTTGGATGCACCTTGCTGAGTTGGAGGACCATAAAGTCGAATTTCAAATATTCTATAACTCTGTCGGAAAATTTGGCTTGGTGAAATGATGGAAAATAGGCCTCAAAGATCATTTCATATCTTCCAAATAATAAACCTGCGTAAAAAAATAAACATGTTTTTTTTTATTGGGTCTGTTCTCGACAAAAAAATATTTTGGTTTCCAAATATTATTCTCCATATCCTTAGAATTTGCGCCAAAAAATGATGACTAAAAATGGAAAACATTAAATTTTGAAATCTGGAAAAATGGACCGCAAACATTCATTTGAATCTCTCAAACTATGACACCTATGTAAAAAATGAGATAATTTTTTTTTATTGAGATCATGCTTGGAAAAAATCTCTCTGTTGTTTTCCAAAATCCTCTTCATTTTCTTAGGAAATGATCTTGAAGTTTACCACAAAACTGTCATTTGTGTAGTGTGCATGATGTGTAACTGCAACCTACAACAATTGCGTAGCGAACTTACGTAGCGCAGTGATTTTATTGAAACCTGTGCATTTGTAGATAGTAACAACTTTCTAGAGGCCTGTATTTACTACATACCAATCATATTTTTCTATCCTTTTTAATCATGTGAATCTTCAACATTTGCGTAGTGAGAACTCACTATGCAAGTGTTGTGTATGATAGTTTACCAGTCAAAACAACAATTGTGGCCAGGAAATTTTTTGTGTTGTTCCCCTTGTGAAAACATTTCTCCAACATCGAATGCATGCTTCCCACAACTTCTATGACATAAACAAAAACTTGGGATGACCTCATACCCAAAAAGACAAAACTGTAAGGCTTCCTCACTCATATCTTAGCACGTTGCCTCCCTTGTACTTCTTTTTCTCCTATGTTGTCATGGCTCTGTGATATATTCTTTGAAAGGTAAAATTTTCAAATTGTTTAAAAGAAAATGTGTCTTCGAAATTCAGCAGGGAAGCTTGCACATCAATCAACGGGGGTAGGTTTTTCTCAAATAAGAGTAACATACCTCCATTTTATGAGAGGTGAACTATTCAGGGGATAAACTAGCATAAACAATGGGCTCAAAAGTGTTTTTCATAGGGACAAAGAGAACAAGGGATGTGTACAAATAAATAGAGAAACATGGTTTGCGTAGTGAATGATACCACACATGGTTTGCGTAGCGAGGGAAATCTACACAGTGTTTTCATAGAGAAGGGGATCATTTATGTAGCAGAGGGATTTGAAGATATCTCATGGTATTATGTCTTATGCACAGGTCAAGAATGCAATACAAATAGACAAAAGGTGGCAAATATGCATGTATGAGTGGATAAGGAATGGATTTGAAAAAGGAAAGTACTTTTCCTTAGATGACAATATCTCTCAAGCCAATTAAAGGAACTTGTGCAGCGAATTTGCACAGTGCACACATTTTTTTGTGGTCAAGGTACAACTAACACAAAACGTGATCATAATATCAATACTGACTTCATCACATAATAATGATCATTAATAATCTTGTGAAATAACCTTCCACCTATACTTATAACTCGACTTTGACATACCACTTGACACCTTGTGAATTTATTTCAATCCAACATGACTTAGGATTATAACTTGAATCTTTTTCTACCTGCATCTTATTTCTTATTTGATCAATGACCCAAGGATTTTGAGACATCATGAGAAAACACACACACACACACTCACACACACACACATTGGGACTCAAAAAATGATTTTGTAAATATTTTGGCAAGCCTATAACCTTAGTTATGCAAATCACGATGCTAACATTTGGCTCCAATGGGGATTTAATCCTCCCTGTGATGTAGCAAAGAAAAAAATACCATGTGCCTAATCCATTGGGTTTTTCCCAAGCCATATATTGGGACATGTTTTAATCCTCAACCAAGAAAACTTAAATCTGAAGTTGAAAATGCAAACTATTGAAAGAGATGCTCAAAATACTGAGCTTATTCAAAATGACACTTATACTAAGATAATCTATGAGATATTATATTAGGAGAAATAAAAAATCCAGTTCAGCCATATAAGCACCTTATCATCTATTCTACCTCCTTCCTTACACTCCTTCAAAGGAAAAATGAGAATCCTACTTAACAAAAACTCCAATGAAAACTTGCAAATAGATTCAACTTTAACAAAATTATAAAACTTAGGCCCACTTGATGACTCCAAGAAATCTGCAAAAGGATCCTTAAATGACAAAAGACAATCATATTGTATCAACCCTTCAACTGCATCTTTTCTTTCATGCAATTTCAACTGTTGACTGTCATAAAAGGACTGAAAATATGCATTGGACTGTTGTAATAACACATCTTTTTCCAACAAGGATATAGCTTATTTTGACACTAAATCATGATCATCTTCACTTCCATCCTTACAACTGATCACAAGATGCAAATTGTGACTGTTGAAACCCTCCATATAATTAGCCACTGGGTCATGAAAAACAAAAGGAGATTGTTGCAATTCATTGTTAATTTGCCCCACTGAGTCTAGATGACTTTGCATCAGCCCATACTCCTTTTATTCTTTGAAATTTTATCTCAACAATTTAAATGAAAAAAATATTAAAGGAAGAAAATTTTCATCAGAAAATTTATTATTTTCCTCATGTTCATTGTTATTACAAAATATAAGGGATGAATGTTTTCATCTGACTGCTGAAAATGAACATTTTCTGATAAAAAACATACATCTGGTTGCAAATATGAACTAATTAAATTCTCCATATACAAATCCATAGGATCATTTTCTAATAAAGAACATTCATATTTTTGTTCTAAAAATTCAACCTCATAGTCATCATTGTACTCATCATATCTGGGTTTGCCAAAAATATCTGTAATGTCATCAAACATAAAAATTGAGGCAACGACTTGTTCTTATGTAGGCTGATTTGTAAATTCACTTTGATAACTATCTTCAAGTGAATACATAAAAGAAGTAGTCTCTTTCTCATGATGACATGGATCCAAATTCAAATAAGTATGAAAACAATTCGGGACAACAATTTTCTCTTCAAGATGCTCATCATTTTTTGTAAACACATCCTTATGAAATCCTTCAAGAAAATTTATGACATGATCAACCTCATTTTTTGTAAACACATCCTTATGAAATCCTTCAAGAAAATTTATGACACGATCAACCTCCTTCATATTATGCACAGTCTCTGGTTCCTCATCTTTCAACTCTTCATCCAAAATCTGATTTTGCAGGCTCTTACATGCTTGAATATTGTCTACAACTTCCTGAGCATTATTGAACATCTACTGCAAAGACGTAGACTTCCTCTCCATTAGAAGAAAAGATAAATCTGATTGAAAGGTTGTTACATAATGGCGCATGGAAACAACTTCAAGAGGTTGGACTTCTTTAGGAATATTGTAATACAAGCTGGAAAATATTCTATTAAACATGGGGATAGTTTCATTCTTATGTCTTTCCATGGCATGAAACTCATAAATATATTCATTCCATGATTTCCTCTCATGCCAAAATTTTAGAAAAAGCATCCTTCAATTCTTCCCATGAATTGATGGATTCAGGATGAAAGTGTCTAAACCACTCCTTGGCATATCCTTGCAAATATTGATAAAATGTTCTCATACACACATTGCCATGCTCAACCTCAAAAATATCAATTTAATGCTCAAAATCATGGACATGTTTCTCAACTGTGAGGTTATTAGGTTCTCCATCAAACAAAGTTAGGTAATTATAGTTATTTGGAGGACAATTATGAAGGATGTGAGGTAATTTTAAAGATCTGTATCTATGATTAATCTTGGAGGGTGTTGGATCAAGTACAAAAGGTGAGATATCATCCTTGATTTCATGAGGCTCATCAACTTGGCTATGGTCATCACATGGCTCAGATGGAAGATTTTGATCAAAATCAGTGATACAATGAGGATATATATGTACAACTTTAAGAGAAGGATATACAAGTGAAAGATTCTCATGATCATCATTTGAATGCAACAGGTAAATAAATATTTGTTTAGCATGTTCAGGAAATGACAAAAGGTAATTAATAACAAAAAATATTATGTCTTGGAGAAAACTCAACTTTTTGTATTTTTTTTCCCATGATGTCCTTTCATACCTCTGTCAATGGATCTCGTCCTCTAGTGGATACTCTGAATCGCATTTGAAACTTGATTATATTCTCTAGGTGAATGGTAAAACCACCTTCTGTTTGACCTATGTTCACCATCAGAAGTCAAATCTGATCTTTTTCATTTTATCCCAGGGAAGATTTCACCTTCGTTCCTCAGAAGCAACGCCAAAATGTTAACACTTGGTATTTTCTTTGGGATGTATCAAAGAAACCCCAAGGTAACTATTTCAACCATGTTTAGATTGTATCTGACCTATACAATCTGAGAAGGCTCTCTCAAAAAATCAAAAGGCTTTCACACTCAAAAAATATAGAAGAATAACACTCAGAGGTCAAATTATGATATAAGATAGGTTTCCTTTTGTTTTAAAGAGATGGTAGGACAAGAAAGATAGAAAGTACCATTGCAAAAGGGAGTCAATATTTGAAAATGAATGAAAACAATGAATGGTAGGTGGAAATTTCCAGAGGAAAAAAAGGATAAATTAGGTGATGAACTTTTAGTTTTGAGTTTGGTTGTGTAGAGTGGAAGAGGAAAAGAAACATATGATGGAATCAGAGCACCATGAAAGATGAATTCTGACCTAGTTAAGAAGAGAAACATAGTTTAAATCAGTTGAGTCTAAAGAACCATTAGATGAATTTTAGACCCTTTAATTATCCAATTTAAACATAAGAAAATGAATATTAAAGTAAGGACACAAGAAGTACATACAAAGATAAGTGTTCGAACTTCAGACCACCACCATTAGAATCTTTTTCATAAAAATTTCAGGACTTCTGCATTTGTATTTCATTCAGATTCAAAGAATATTACAATAAGAATCAAAATGACTATACTTTTTGCCAACTCGCCCCCTTTTGTACCTTCAAAGTGCACAAATATATATATATGTATATATATATATATAACATAAGGAGGCTGAGATCCATCTTCTCCAAAAACAAAGAGTTTTTAAAATAGCTTAGGAAAGAATATTTTCCAAAACTCTACTCATATCCTACTATCTAAGGTTTGATTTTTGACCAACTAAAATGTGACAACTAAAGAGAAAATCATGGGATTTGACAGGAGAGTATCCAAGATTAATTATCCATATGA
>SNQJ01S0087295.1:0-33779 GCA_010110895.2 Picea sitchensis
ATGATAAGCAATCATTTCTTTTCAATGAATATCTATTTAAGGGAAAGAGGAAGAGTCATTTTCACTATCAAACACTTGATAAGGAATGCCCTCAATCAATTTTGTTCTCAATCAAATCCAATATGATGCTACAACATTTCAAAAATGCAAACTCAATCATTAAGATGTACTTTTGTTGTTTTCATGCGAATGATGATCAATTCAATGCAAAATTTCTCTTGCCAACTACCCTTTCAGATCAAGGAGGTTCGGACAAGAAAACGCAGATTTCGCACAAACAACACACCCTTTTGCAATCAAACAAGAGAAAGAAAGTCAAAAACGCAAAATGAAAGAGAAATAAAATGGATCAGATGACCTCAAAGAACCAAATGAGAAGAGTTACAGACTTCAAATGTCCTTCACTAGAGTTCCCACTCAGTCGGATATGAGATAAGAAAGCAGTGGATTGATTTCAAGCTCTCAACAGTAAAAACTCAAAAAGAATGAAGAAGAGAATAAAATCTGAGAAAAAATATGTTTACTTCTCAATATGAAGCATGTCAAAGGTCAAAGGAAGAATGATTGAATCACAAAACAACTCAGCAAGTCAAAAAATAGGGTTTTGACCTCCAAAAATTGCAATTTTTGAAGAGATTTTGGGCAAAAGAGGGCTCACAGTCTGGTATAAGGGACACCAGAGCTTTATAAAGCTCTGTCTAGCAACTTAATAGAGATCTAGCACTATACTAACAAGGCAAGGGAGCGTTGGAGTCCTAAAGCTCACAAAAAAGTCCAAAAAACCCAAAATTTCAATGGAATTTTGCAATCAGGCTGAGTGTGATGGGGTAAAGAGTCAATCAGCAAGTGAAATCAGATAAATGGGGTGAACAAGGTCTGAAAAAAATCAGTTAATACAAGGTCTATGAGGAATATGAAAACTAAAAGTTTGATTTGAATCCCCAGTGGAGTCGCCGGTTTCTGTTGTAGGAAAATCTCCCTGCGGACAGGTACATTGCCTCAAAGAGCTAGACCCTAAAATCTAAGAAAGAAAGTGCTTAATGTGGACACTGACTTCCTTTCAAATCTATACAAACTAATACATGAGAAGGAAGGAGAATGGAAGTACCTCTTTATCGACGTTTGTCCCTACACGCTCCGAGTCGAGCTCCAAACTCTCGCTCCTCGATGAGTCTTGTATACAAACAAAGTACGACCGCTTCCTACTCTATTGATATTAGCTTGAAAACAGATCTATATATCAACGATAAGTTCATGTAAGATCATACAGGAACTAGAAAGAAACAGGCCAAGCGTGTCATATTAATGAGAATAATGACAGCAGTACTTACAATCGTAGATGCGAATGCGATAGCTTCGTCAAGTCCCCTTTGTCTAACCCTTGCTCAAAAGATCCACAACCTAGATGATAGCAGCTTCACTGATCACTCTCCTTTGAATGATTGTGTGTTTCCTATGAGATCATAGGTTTCATGCTAGCAATTCCCCCCTTTCCAACACCACTTATAAGATCATAAGTTTGGTGTGATTCTCTCTTTTCCAGTCCCCTTTCACCATGAGAAAGCTTTCTTATATAGCCTTAGAGAGGCTCAACAACTTGAGATATCTTTGGGGTGAGTTGAGGATTTTCCTCCTTCAGTTGAGGATCTGCCCTAAGACCATGGATGGACTAGGGATTCGAATCCAACTGTCTTCCAAGAATGAAAAGATGCTTCCCCCATTCATCTCAACAGCTTAACTACTGCCCAGAATAGGTAGCGCTCCCTCAAAAGGACCATCTGAGCACTGTAGCGCTCCCTATTAGGCTTTAGGGGGGCGCCAGTGCTCTCAAAATCTATAGTGCTCCCTCAAAAGGGCTATAGGAGCTTTATAACGCTACCAGATAGTGTAAGGGGGAGCATCGACACTCCCAGAAGAGGGATAGGGGAGCGCTCTCCTCCAAAAGCTAGTTTTTTTAGTGTTTTCAGATGGCAAAAGGTTCATGAGCCTGGTGACTCATTTCTCCTCTTCCAAATCAAATGTTTGAGGTGTTTCAAGTGTCCTCCTCATGTCATTATAGGCACAACATAGGCATCATGGCAGTATGCTTCCCTGACACTTGCGACACTTGTGAGCAAAACGCGACACTTGCGACACTTGTAATGATGACACTTGCGACACTATCGAAGTGAGTAATTTTGACGTGTAACAGGCAGAACACAGGGTTATATCAACCATTACCCATACCAGAAAGATCATGGGACGCAGTGAGCATGGATTTTATATTGGGACTGTCAAGAACACAAAGAGGCTATGATTCAATCTTTGTGGTAGTCGACAGATTTTCAAAAATGGCACATTTCATACCATGCCAGAAAACCATTGACGCAACTCATATTGCAAACCTGTTTTTCAAGGAAGTCATCAGACTTCACGTCTTGCCAAGGAGTATCGTTTCTGATTGAGATACCAATTTCTTAGGACATTTATGGAGGACCTTATGGAAAAAGTTGGGGACAAGTTTGTCTTTTATCTCAGCATATCATCCTCAAACGGATGGGCAGACAGAAGTCGTGAATAGAAGCTTGGGAGATTTATTGAGGAGCTTAGTGACTGAACACCACAGTCAATGGGATCACATTCTGCCACAAGTGGAATTTTCTTATAATGATTCGCTTAAGAGAAGCATAGG
The DNA here is from genome assembly GCA_010110895.2 of Picea sitchensis. NCBI lineage: Eukaryota > Viridiplantae > Streptophyta > Pinopsida > Pinales > Pinaceae > Picea > Picea sitchensis. Next base: position 2,672 of record SNQJ01S0087295.1, read on the forward strand.
GAAAATTCCATTCTAGATTGTATATGGAATGAATCCAAGGGGAGTTTCTGAATTGAAAGATTCATAACAAAATGAATTTAGGAGTGCTAGTGCAGAGGACTTTGCAGAAGGGATGAAGGAGCTTCATAGCCGAGTCAAGGAGCGATTGCAAAGTTCAAGTCAAGAATACAAGCGGAGAGCAGATCAACACAGGCGAGAACTTAAATTTGAAGTTGGTGATCTTATTCTTGCGCATCTGAGGAAGGAAAGGTTCCCAAGGGGAACATATAACAAACTGAAGATGAAAAATATTGGATCATGCAAGGTCATGAAGAAACTTGGGGCAAACGCATATGAGATTGAATTACCTGATGGGATCGGAATCTCACCGATATTCAATGTTGTGTATTTGTACCCTTACAAAGCTAAAGAAGTAGGAGCAGAGAAGGAACAGAAAGAGATTCAATGGACAAAACAAATGCCTGTAGCTGAAAAGCCGCAGATGGAAAGCATAATTGACAAAAGGGTTAGCAAAAAGACCAAGAGGAAAGAGTATTTTGAATACTTGGTCAAATGGAAGGGACATCCAATTGAAGATGCTAGTTCGGAGGATGAAGAAGAAATTCAAAAGCATGGACAGACTGTGCAAGATCTCATGAACAGGAGTTCATGAAAATTTTCAAGTGAGAGAGTATGATGCAGGAGCATCATAAGTAGCTAGCCAAGCAAGCAACGTAAAAGGCAGAAGACAGTTGGAAAAGAACCATCGCACGTTTTTGAAATGTTTTGAAAAATTAATGAAGCGGATATTAATGTGATAGTTGGGGAAGTGTACTTACATTTATATATTAGATGTTGTAAACAGATCTTGAGCACCGCTCTCATCTGTAGAATGTAAAGGCATTTATACATAATTAATGAAAGTAGGTAGATTTGAATTCATAGATTAGACAATTTGGAGAGTAGGAGGGAAATGGATATAGACACCCTCACCCTTGTATCATTGTAAGATAGATGATCATTCAGAATTCATAAGTTGTTGAGTTGTAGCAGAGAGCTATAGAGAAGAACCCATGTACAGGAGCACTTGAGTTAATATATGAAGATTTGACTCAATTTTCATGGTGTTATGATGCTTACTGTTTACATTTGCTTAATGGTATGCTTACAGTCGATTTATTTCTCTGTTTATGCATTTGTTTAAATGTTGTGTTGAATGTGTGATTTCATGTTAAGTATATGAAGTTTGAGAGAGGAGAAGAATGAGTTTCAATTGTTTCTCATCCTGAGATTTCCTGCAAGGAGTGCAGTGAAACGCCCGCAAGGTGTGCGTTGACAAGAATCTGAGTTTTATCTCAGAAAGTTCAGGAGAGATACCGTTGTTCTCATACCAGCAGAAGTGCAGGTGATGCATAGAGCCGTGCAAGGTGTGCAAAGGCTAGTTGAAGCCTTAGAAGTTATCAACTAAGGTGAAGGTGGAAGGACTATTGTTGTAAGGAGTGCACAGAGTCAAGGACAAAAGATTGTCGCAAGGAGTGCGATCAGGACCTCTCTGGGAGACTTAAGTTCACAGCTGAAAGATCAGGAGGGATAGTACCTTTGAAGTGTTCAAAGGGAGACGAAAGTTTAAAGAATCTCATAAAAGACAAGTTCAAGAGAGAGAACACCGATTCGTCTGGCAGAAGTCATTGAGAAGTGAATCGGGCGGTCAGAATTCTCCGATGAGAACTCGCGAAATCATGTGGACCGTTGGATCCCACAGATCTGTGAGAAGGTTAAGGTTGAGTACCTTTCAAGATTCAGAAATCTCAGGAGGAGTAACGACTATTGGATGAGAAGCGTCAGGAGTTGTTGATCTTGTGCTCAAAATCTGCTATTTCGGGTTTTGGAGTTTGGAGTGACAAGTGATTTTGGAGTCACTGCATCGCAAACTCCCGGTACATGAAATCACGCTAGCCGTTGGATCAGGGGAGGCTCACAGCCATTGATCCCCATGAAGTGGAATTTTGGCATTTTGGTATTTTGAGGTTTGGCATATCGGGAATCTTAATGACAAGGAGCTGGGGCGCTTAGCATTGGAAAGCCCAAAGTCACGAAACGCGACATGCCAAAAGGTGAATTTTGGGATTTCAACATTTTGGCACTTCGGGTGTCGGGAAGTAGAGGAGGCAGTGATATTTGGAATCGAGAGTTTCAAAATCCCATTTCGCGAAAAGCCAAAAGATCCAGAGTCCTCAGATCGTGGAGGATCCCAGCCGTAGATCACGTTGGAGGCGAGGTTTAGGAAATTCGCATATCAGAGTTTCGGCAGGTGAGGAACCTTTCTGCTGTGGGTCTTGCAAGTCACGAAATCATGAAGAGTGGAAGTAAAAAATATCGAAAACATTGAAGGACAATTGTCGTTGGGGCTCAATCGGGTTTCGGGATTTCGGAATTGAGAGGTAGAGTTGCATGGTCACACAGCTCCCAAAATCACGAAAAGGAAAAAGATGAAAGGTGAGTCCTAAGCATTAGTCATAGGAATACGTGTGACGAAAGTCAAGAGGTGGTCGTGGTTCAGAAAAATTCCTGAAATACCATCGATATCGCCAAAAAGGGGGAAATTTTGGAAATCAGGAAATCATAAAGAAAGAGGAACGATTGTTGTTCATTCACTCAAGTTCTGAAAAGTCAAAATAAGTGGCAACAAGAGGCATGTGTTCAGCGCATTGAAGGAGTCAACCCTCATTGACATTTTGGCTTTCGGAGGTTAAAGAGACAAGGGGCTCTACATCAAGATTCGCGAAATCCGAAAAGCCAAAAGAGAAAAATCCAATCACATTTATTGGTCAGTTGTGGAGTTAACGTCGGTGTTTGATCACATAGGCATAACTCAGAAGGACCTGTGGAATACACCTGTTTGTGTGTGTGTTTGAAGTATTCCATGTGGGGAAATCAAAGATTCAATCAAACTTAGGGGAAGATTTAGAATGATCCTGCGCGGATCTTGTCCCGAGGGTCGGGGGTCTGCGTCAGACTAGTACTGTGCTTCCAGCTTGAGAAGATGTGACGTAAAGCCAGTCTAGTATCTTTCTTCCAGCTTGATTGGTGTGACGTAAAGAAAGACGAGTACTAAGCTTCCAGCTTAATAGTTGTGACGTAAAGCCAGTCCTGTATTATGATGAGCTAGCCTCGTGATGTGATGATGATGATGTATTATTTTTATACTAATACATATTGATGCAGATGATGATTGCATTCCTTTGAGAATCATGATGTTGTCGATGAAGAAAACTTTTGATGATTTGTAGATACGCTAGTCAGTGTTCCAAGATGATATTGATGATTTTGTCCTCTCACCCACTTGATGTTGTTGATGATGTTGTCCTCTCTCTCTCGCCTGATGTTGTTGAAGAATACCCTTCTTGTTAAGGGGGAGTGTTGAAATAATGTAACTGCAAAGAGTATTCTTATTATTATTTGATATATTGTTCATTGGATAAATCCCCATTGTGGATTGATCATGTCGGCCAGAGTAAAAGGACCAAATCCCCTTTTGCGGATTGGTCATAATGTAATTGTAATAGGCAGAAAGAAAAGTCTGCCCCATAATATATTAAAGAGGCCCCGAAATATAATAAAGGTGGTTATAACCACCCAGTTTGAGAATTTGGCCCTGTCAGTGAAGAGACACTTCACATGTGTCAGATTTGTATAAATAAGGAGGCTAGCGCCTCACTTACACACACACCTCACTTGTTCATTTAGAGACAAGTTTCGAAATTTCAGTTGGAGAAGAGAGAGAGAGTGGCACATATTTGGGAGAGGATCTTCTGTATTAGCTTAAGTTATCTCTTGGCATTGTATTGGCTATCTATAATAAGAAATTTTTTATGGGTTTTCTTCCCCTAGAGGGTTTCCTAGGAGAAACGTTGTGTCTCTTGTGATTGTGTATTTCTCAGTGATCTTGTCTTATGTTGTTGTTATCTATTGAAATTCAAAGAACTATAATAATGGCTTAAACATTAACAGGTGTCGGGCTCTAAAGATGTCTAAAAAAAACCTTAGTTTAACATTAATTTATCAACTCGAGGATTCGTCTTTTATCTCAAAGAATATTAGCAAAGTCTATGTAGATAGCTCGTAGAGGCTAAAATTGTGTAGTGAAAGAAAATTTGAGTTTATCAACAATCAAGTTCCTCGAACATTCATCAAAGATTCTAAGAATTGAAATCTAATGATGTGCAATGGAAAGAACTAATTAGTCTATTCAATTCATTTTAAGAGAAGGAATTGAATCTAAATAAAGACTTGCAGAAATGACTATTATTATGAATCCAATTGTTGGAAAGAAAAAGGTGAATTACTCAATCTATGGAAAGAAACAAAGACTGTAATCTAATCGAAAAGAGACAGCAATCGTATTTCTATTGAAAGGAACAACAACTATATTCTAATGGAAAGGAACAACAAATATATTCTAATGGAAAGGAACAGTAAATGTAAAATAAGTAAAAGGAATAGAAAATGTAAAATAAGTAAATGTGAACTTATGAGGAACTATCACGCATAAAATCTCAATAATGGGAATTGGAGCAGCAATCATCTAATGCTTAAGGAAATATCTATCTCTTGCAATTGACATAAAATCATCAACACACTGATGCATTCATTTAACTTCTGTAAGAGAGAATCAAATCACAAAACATAAATTGAACTAATACAATTACAGGTCAAATAGTAGCTCCTTCAGACTAGGCCCTTGGTCCTTAGAAGAACCGCGATTTGAAATTCAGTATATAGAAATGGTAAAACTGCTCAACACTTTTATTAATTTCATAGCTGGTACAACATTTTACAAAAACTACTAACGCATAGAAATTCTAAGTTCTGAGTTCTTGGATGCAATACTTCTATATCTTTCCAAGATCTATTTACCCCTTATATATTACAATAATCTGGGTAAATTAAGCTATCCCGAGGATCGAGAGATCCTCAGGATTTCTTTACTATTATAAAGTTACAATATAAGAAACTTGATCATCTTCAAAACTGCCTTGCACCATAAAGTCTTCAACCTCCAATAGCTTGCGTATCTTCAAGATTTCCTTTGCTATATTGGGTTTGACAATATTTAATCAATCCTGTAATAAAACCAGACAATTCCAATCATATTTTAGGATCTATGTAATCTAAATTCAACAATGTCGCTAAAGAGTATATTTTTAATTTTCTATTATATTTGCTCCTAAATAATCAAAAAGTCAATCAAGATAATATCATGAAATGTGGGAAAAAGGAAGATACTTATACCTTTTTCATAACCTAACATACCCCCCCATCTTACCTTCTTGCATGTCCTCATGCAAGTTGAGATCTTACATGTAAAGCAGTAATGTTGTAAGGTGGAAAGGTTGGTTCACCAGGCCTTCTGAACCCATTACCTCTTTTGAGTTCTCCAAAAGTAGCATCCTCCCTTTTCTTGTTAATTTGATAATATTTTTGGTAACTTTCTGGAGGGAACCGGATGATAGGGGGATTATATCTGCACCCAATCCAAGCAGGCCCTTCCTCTTGGAGAAATCTAGAATACCTCTCTATGATGTAGGTAGTTGCAAAGAAATTCTTGTACCCAAAGGGTTCCCTACTCTTTACTTCACTGGAGGATGCATCCCATCTCAGTTTAGAAGCAGTAAGAGCTTCCTCCTTAAGATCCCTAAAATGAGTGATACCTGCATGTATAACTTGTAGATGGATAGGGGATAAGGAGTCTATGACACCCCCTCTAATGTCAGTTGGGTGTCTTCCTGATCATTCCTTGGTGAGGTTTGTTCTGCTTGCTCAGTTTCTTGAACATTCTCCTGTGGAGACTTTTCTGTAGATTTCTAAATTTCTTCAGGTTGTTTTGTTGTACCCTGAATTGCTTTAGTTGTTTTTTGAATTCGTCTGCTTCTTCTCCTTGTCTGAATGATGGTTTTAGGGACAGTTTTTTCTCTCTTCCTCTTTCGTTAATGCATGTGTTTGTGAGGTCTGGGCCTCTGTGATTTGGGCAAGGTCTACCTCAACTTCGGTTTGAGGAGATGGGATTTCTCTTTGGGCAATAGTCTCCTCTACATGTCTATCTTTAATTTCCTGTGGTGGTTCTTCATGGAATAATTTAGGTTGCTCCAGTTGTGGAGTTCTATTGGCCTCAATCAGATTATCCTAGGTCAATTGAGTTTGACTCAGTGCTTTATTTGTTATCAGTTTAACTAATCTGTGGTGACTGATAACAGTAACAGGGTCCTTGGATTTTTGTGTTCTTAAGGCAACCTCATGTAATATGGCATTCAAAAATAAAGGTAGATTAAGTACTAATCGTTGTTTTAAAGCTGCCAGTAGTTTGAGGTGGAGAGGTTGAATTACGTCATATCATCCATCACAGGTGATGTACTGATGAATTATCCCTACTAGTTCCTTCCATGATTCTATGAGGGTACTGGGATTAAGTCCATTTCTCTTCTTATCCAATTCTTCCCCAGGGTCTGTGAAAGTTTCCAAAGCTTCATTCAGTGTTGTGTATCTTCCTATCCACTGAATGCTCGTGGTAGGGATTCCTGTGACCTTTGCTAATATTTCCAGGGTGATTGAGATTTGTATGCCTCGCACCATAGATATTTCTCCCTGTAGATTCTAAAATAATTCAAGCGTGACATTCGTGTCATATCCTTATAGACGGTTGAAGTACTCTATCCACCCCAGCCGGTGCAAGATGTCTCTTTCCTGCTCTGTAACCTATAGTAAATTTGGCTCCCTGCGCACACCTCTGCCACCCATTTTGTGAGAAAATGTGGATGACTATCGCTCCTGGTAGAAGACTTGGTTAGACCATCTTGGAGGAAAAATTACTGAAAATAGCAAATATCCGAGACAACAAATGTTTACAAATGTGGGTATTTATTACAAACATTACTATCTTTATCAAGAAGCGTGTCGAGTGTCCACTCCCCTCATTAATATGAAGTTCGACCTCGACCATCGGTGTAGGGGGAAGTAATGAGTGTAGGTATTGATGGTGAGAAGTAATGATTGTACTACCACCGCCAATGGGGATCAATGATTTATTTTCAAACAACATATTTTAACGGTAATCATTAAACATTAGTCCTCTTTTGTGGAATTGAAATATACCTATACTCAAAAGAATGCTTTAAGGATACATACACCGGATAAATTAAATCTGTTCATTTAAATAATATCCCACATATCATAGTGTTGTTACTTTTCCGTTTTATTGAATACAACCGAAATGATAGTTGTGTTATTGAGTGAAGGAAATCTAGAGACACGTAGAAACTTGGCGTTTAAACTAAACTTCCATACCACGGGCAGAGCCACTATTTCCAGTAGGCGTCCATAGCCTCGACAGGGTTGCCTTTTAACCCTTAGATGATCCTGTATCCTTGATAATTATTTGAATCGTCTTTTCCAAAAAGACCATTATCCTGGTTTGGTAGCCAGATAGTGATAATGCCACTCACTAGATTGTAACTTAGGTGAACAAGTCGTCTCGCGATGAGACCCCTTGTCCTTTGATTAAAAAATGTCAAAGGTCATTGCCCTGGTGTGGTAGCCATAGTGGGAATGCCACTTAGGTTATTATCCTATGATCGTAGTAGGTTGGATCGTGATGAGACCCCCTATTCTTTTTGAAAATTTTTATTTTATTTCATTTTATTTTTATTTATTTATTTATTTTAAGTTTTTCCCAAAAAAAGAACATTATCCTAGTTTGGTAGTCAGATGATGATAATGCCACTCACTAGAATGTAACTTAAGTGAACAAGTCAGCTTGTGATGAGACCTCTTGTCCTTTGACAAAAGGAAATTTCAAAGGCCATTGCCCTGGTGTAGTAGACATAGTGGGAATGTCACTTAGGTTAGTATCCAATTATCGTGGTAGGTTGGCTCGTGATGAGACCCCCTATTCTTTGTGGGAAAAGAAAGAAATTTTATTGATTTTTTTTTTTTAAGTGTATGAAGGGAGGCTCATCTACTCCTTAAGAGTAAGGGATGGCGTAAAGAAGTGTAAGGATGCCAAGTAAAAGTGTGTCGCAGACTCCTTATTAATTATAAAGGCGAGATATCATTTAAGTGTATTTGTATGTATAAAGGAAAAAGAAATGAAATATGGTGGTTATAGGTTATGAACAAGGTTTAAGATATTTCGAAGAAAGTGATCCAAAAAAAAATTTGATAAGGTATGGGAGATAGTCCACAAAATAATGATAGATCGTTAGAAATAATGCTGGTGAAAATTATTTGGTGAAAGTTGTACCCCAAAGGAAAGGTTTAGCATTTTATCAGCAATGTAGGGAAGGAACGGCAAAATGAACAATAGGTGTGCAAAGGACAGCAGGCACGAAAAAGGAATGACAATTGTTCCATTCAAAGGAACAACAAACGCGCAAAAGGAACAACAATTGTTCTGTTCAAAGGAACAACAAATGCGCAAAAGGAAAAACAATTATTCCGTTCAAAGGAACAGCAAGAGCGCAAAAGGAACAACAAGTGCTCAAAAGGAACAACAATTGTTTCGTTCAAAGGAATAGCAGGTGTGCAAAAGGAACAACAATTGTTCCATTCAAAGGAACAGCAAGCGCGCAAAAGGAACAACAATTGTTCCATTCAAAGGAACAACAAACGCGCAAAAGGAACAACAATTGTTCCATTCAAAGGAACAACTGGCGCGCAAAAGGAACAACAATTGTTTTGTTCAAAGGAACAGCAAGCGAGAAAAGGAACAACAATTGTTCCATTTTTAACCATCTGAATAGGTAATTTTTAGAAACTTGGAAATGTGTTTTGCTTGAATCCAAGGCTGATTAGTCATCAACTAAATTCATTTATGAGTTGTTTTATTTCAAAATTAAGTATTGGATGGTTTGTTAATGTTATGAATTTCATTATAGTTGCCCAATTGTTGATGTTGAATCTTGACACATTCATTTTTCTGCGAAAGACAGGGTTTGGGTGATGAGGTGAAGCAGGGGTTCGGAAGAAAAAAAAGTGTGTTAATTGAGTTTATTACAATTATCCTCCCTAGTTCTGATTTTCTCGAATGACTGTCAAAAATAATAATAAAAAAAAAAAACTAAATAAAATCTACAGAAAACAAAATTATATACAGTATGTACAGTGTTAATAGAATTCAACATTTATGGAATTGGGGTGGCTGGGTTACCTTCCCAGCCAGCCAAAATTCGAATGGTATGATCCTTACTTACTTCCTGGTAGAAAGATTCTTTCGAGGGCAGCTGATGATAGAGTAGTAGCCGATGTCCATTGACCCGAAATGGAGATCTAGACCCGTCGATGGTACTTAACGTGATTGTTCCATTATCATGGACTTCATTGATTTCGTATGGTCCTAGCCACCTTGTCTGTAATTTTCCTAGAAAATCTTGAAATCTGGAATCATAGAGGAGCACCCAAACACCTATTTTAAATGATTTTTTCTTGATATGCTTGTTGTGCTAGGTCGTCCTCTATTGTTGAATAACGGTTGTGCACTCTATAGCAAACATGTGTGATTCATCTAATTCATTGAGTTGTTGAAGGCATTGTTTATGTGCTTTTGTAAGATCCAGTCCAATTTCCTGGGCCATCTTAGAGTCTTGATTTCAAACTCAATTAGGAAAATGGGTTCTTTGCCTTAGACTAAATGATAAGGAGAGTAGCCAGTGGTATTATGCCATGTTGTGCGGTAATCCCATAAGGCATTTGGGAGCTCAGAAGCCCAATTCTGTCTGTTTGTTGAGACAGTCTTTGTCAGGATTGCCTCCAGGACTTTATTGGTGCTTTTCACTTGCCCATTTTCTTGTGGATGGTACGGAGAATTAATTATGTGTTTGATATGATAATTATCCAGGGTGGTGGTGATTCTATGAGCTGTAAATTGTGACCCCCCATCAGTAATTACCTCTCTTGGTATTCCATAGCGTACGAATAATTTAAAAATAAATTTGATGACTACTTCTTCTGTTGCATTTGGTAAGGATTTTGCCTCTACCCATTTATTCATGCAGTCCATTGCGACTAGAATATAGGCCTTCTGATTTGACTTTGGATTGAAGGGGGCAACGAAGTCTAGTGCCCATCTCTCAAATGGTTCCGCAACTACTTGTGCTTTCAAAGGAATTTCATCGGCCTAACCTGGTTTTCCCATCCATTGACAACTATCACAGGTCTAGACATATTTCTTCGCGTCTCTGAATATTGAGGGCCAATAATAGCCCATCTACAAAATTTTGTGTCCAGTCCTGCGATCTGCAAAATGCCCGCCACAGGGCTCATCATGTCCGGCCTTTAGTATGTCATAGATTTCATCATCTCGTATGCATCTGTGGATCTGGAGATCATCTCCTATATGGAAGAGATATTCGTTGATTCAGGCGAATCGTGTGCTACGCTGGACGATCAGTTTTCTTTCCCTAGATGAAAGATGTGTCAGTAATCTTCCCGCTACCAGGTAATTTTCCACAACAGCGTACCAAGGTGGCTTTGTAGTAACGACAAATAGATGCTCATCTGGAAATCGATCTTCGACTATTAAGGAGTCGTCTGTTTTGGGTATGTGGGATAGGAAGTTTGCGACAAGATTTTCTCTCCCAGGTCGATCTTTGATGGTGATATCAAATTCCTGCAATAGCAACAGCCATCTAGTGACCCGTCCATTAGTAATTGGTTTATTAGCTAGATATCTGATAGCAGAATGATCAGTATACAGAACGACTGGATAGCCTGTTATATAATGATGAAATTTATTGATGGCATATATAACAGCTAAAAACTCTTTCTCTGTTATTGTATAATTAAGTTTAGTTGGATTAATATTCTTGCTAATAAAATAAATGGTGTAGGGTTTCTTGTCCTCCTCTTGTCTGAGGACAACACTTATGGCAATATATAATACATCGGTGGAGATGTGAAGTGGTATTTTCCAATTTGGCCCCCTTAACATCGGTGTTGTCGAGATCAACTTCTTAAGTCCTACAAATTCCACATCAAACTTGTCACACCACTAAAATTCTACATTACCAGTCAAAGCATGTAAAGATGCAATGGTTCTTGCAAAATTTTCCATAAATCTACGATAGTATCCTGAAGCGCCAAGGAAACTGCGTACCTCAGTTTGTGTGTGTGGTGTAGGTAGATTAAGGATTACCTCTATTTTTGTTGGATCTACCCTAATTCCATCTGTAGAGATATAATTCCCTAGTACCACACCTTCTGTCATCATCATGTGACACTTTTCATGGCTTAAACATAACCTGGTCGTAATGCACCACTCTAGTATTTTCCCCGGGTTATTTAGTGCTTGATCGAAGTCGTCACCATAAGGAGTGAAATCATCCATATAGACTTCAAGTCTTTCGCTAATCAGATCATTGAATATGCTCAAAATGGCCCTTTGAAAAGTGGTTGGAGGGTTACAAAGTCCAAAGGGTAATACTCTGTATGCAAAAGTGCCCCAGGGGCATCTGAATGTAGTTTTATCTTGATCTTTTGGGGTAATTTGAATCTGATTGTACCCACTAAAATCGTCTAGGAAATAAAAGAATTTATTTCCTACCAAAGTATCCAGGACCTGATCAATGAAAGGCAAAGGGAAGTGGTCCTTTTGAGTGGCTTTGTTAAGTTCCCTGTAGTCAACACAGATTCGCCATTTCCCATTTTTCTTTGGGATGATCACTAATGGGGAAACCCACCGACTATCTGAGATGGGATATATAAAATCTACATCCAACAAATTTTGTAATTCTTCTTTAATGATATCCCTGAGGTGAGGATTCAATCTTCTCTATGGCTATTGGATAGGCCAGGCATCTTTTTCAACATAAATGTGGTGTGTGCAGAGTTGCGGATCAATACCTTTCATATCAGAATATTCCCATGCAAAAGATTGTTGGTATTTGGAGAGGACTTGAGTTAGATTTTGTTGTTGTTGTCCATCTAATTTGGCATTGATGTTTAGAGACCTCCTTGGTGCAATCTCGATGGGTTTGTTGTTATGAATGGTTTTAGTTGGAATTTGTTGTTCAATTAAATCTTCCAGCAGGTCTCCCTGTGCTTCATAGTCTAGAACAACTTGGAGCATATGGCAGGTCAGGTTGTTCATGGTGGTTGGACTATTGATAAACCCACTGATTACATCATCCTCTAGCTGGTTTTCAAGTCTGAGGGCTTCTTCCTGCGTAAAAGGGGCTCATAAATCCATCTCTGGGTATCGCGGTGGTGGAAATTGTGGGTATACGAAAGTTGGAGTTGGTTTAGTAGGAGGATATAAAATGAGGTTCTTTGTGATACCCCCTCTAGTGATTGTCATATTACCCGCTCGACATCCTATGTATGCATCTGTTGTTGCAAGCCATGGCCTACCCAGTATCAATGGATTCCCTTCAAGTCCACTTCTTGGGTTGACGATGAGGAAGTCCACCGAATATTCCCAAGAGTCGACGGAGATGGCTATATCATGTAATGTGCCAACTGGTCAAACTACCGATCGATCTGCCAACTGTAGCATTATTGTGGTGGGTTCAAAGGAGTCAAAACCCAAGGTATTACAGGTTTCCATAGTCGGGATGTTGATGGTTTCTCCCAAACCAACTAGTGTATTGGGAAAAGAATAGCCTTGGATCTAAACTGTCACTATGGGATTCCACAGATATCGCATATTTGATTGGTTCTTGTTTGCCAAGAATTAGATCATATCTGCATATTTGACCGGTTCTTGTCTACCTAAAATTAGATCATACAAGGCTCCTACCATGCGGACTATTGATGATGGATTTTTAATTTTTCTGACGGGCTTTCTCCCACATAGCTCCTTGATCGTTTTTGCGTAGATTGGAATGTCCTGAAGAGCTTGCAGGACCAGAATCTTGATATATAAATTCTTGAATTCCCCTACAATGTCGAAGTTGGGATATACGGTCGGTTTTGCTATCATCAATCTTTTGGGGAACGGAGGGGAGGGCGTTGCATCCTTATCAGGATCTTGCGATTCGAATGTGTTTCCCCCCTGCTCAATTTCTTTTGTTATTACCACAGTTGAAGGTGCTATTGCTTGTTGTTTTTCACTTTCCTACACTTGAAAAAGGTTATTTTCTTCAGGAGAGATTATTCGTCCCGATCTCAACCATAGTTTGTTTCACCCTACCGAGCTGGTCTCTTATTCCCCATTCTCCATAATCTAGACGAGTTGAGTCGGTCTGTTATTTGGAATTGGGTGAGGTTGGGCTGGTAGTTGAGGGAACAATTGTGATTATGGATTTTGGGGCAATTGGAGTGGTGTTTGTAGCATAGGATGAGTTTGAGGGGCCATCCCCATGGGTTGGTTGTTTATCCCCATGGGGCGCTGCCAATTCTGATTCCAATTTGGGTTTTGGGTAGTCATGTTGGGCCACTGTGAAGGGTAGATGTTTTTGTTTGAGTTTTTCCAGGATGAGGTGGGATATTGTGAGTTAGGCTAAGTGGAAATTGCAATTGGCTGATTCTGCTAGGCAGGATTTGTAGGGGGTTGGTTTTGCCAAGTGGGATTTGCAGGTGGGTATTGTTGGGGTTGCCAGTTCTTATTAGTAAATAGCTAACCCTGCCATGTGCTACCAGGAGCTTACTGCTGATTATACTGTCTAGAGAATAAAGAGGAAGGGTCATGCAGTGTATTTCGAGGCCAATTCTGCCATTGACGACGCTGAGCCATCAGATATAATGGCTTTGTTTCTTCTTCTATCTCTCTAAATATAGCTTTCAGTCCAAGAAGTGATGGGCATTGTTCTATGTCATGATCCTTGGTGAAGATAGTGCAAACCTGGACCACATCCAAAGGGAAGTCCCTTGGACCATGTTTTCTTCTGCACCTCTGACAAAATATGGCCAACGTTTGTTTTGTTTCTATTTTTTTCTGTTTGTCCTGCAATACATCTAATTGTGTAGTCAGAGTGCTCAAAATATTTTTTTTGAAGTTTTCTAATAGATTACCAACTTCATCTCGCGTAACACCCCCACTGGTAATATTTTTATTTCTGGTGAGGGGGATACGCATCCCTGATCTGGTTCGTGATCTTCCTCTTGAGCACCTGATGCACAATAGGATGAGGTCATCATAAGTTTCTTGATAAATGTCACCCTTCCCCATTAAATTCAACATTTTTACACATTCATCTTTCATACCCTTAATCAGGGTTGCCTCAAGTACTTCACCTGGTAACGTGCCATAGGGTGATCTTTGTAAATTATATTGAAATATCTCGACATATTCTTCTAATGATTCATTTTCTTTTGCAATCATTTGAAAGATTTCATCCTTTAAGTCTCTCGTTCTACAATAGTCATGATATTTTTTCAAGAAGGCTTGTTTCATCCCATCCCATGAGTTTATAGTTCCTCCCCTTAATCCCATGAACCAGCGTAGAGCTGCTCCTTTCAAAGTGGAGGGGAACAATTTTAATGTTTCGGGTTCAGAGGTGTAATCATACCCTCTACATAGGACATCAAATTCAAATAAGAATGTGTCTAGGTCTTCTGAGATTAATCCATGAAATGTTGACAGGTTTTGTAGGGGAATTGTTTTCATGGGGGCGTTGGCGATTGGATCAACTATTGGATATTCCAAAGTGGAAGTCTGAGGATGTTGTGGATTTGGTTGTGCCATTTGATCGAAAATATGCCAGAAATCTTCAGGGATTTCTTGATCCGGATATTTTATTTGAATTGGTTGGTTATCCGATCCTTTAGGGGATTTCATTGCACTCCCTCTATCTGAGATTTTGGGTATGCCTTCTTCTTTCATAGGAGATTCAGGATCGGGTGGTGGGTCTGTCTCAGCTATCCAACTGGTTTCTCCTTCTCCTTCCTCCAGGTTACAAGAGTTTCCCTCTTCTAAAGGTTTGAGGGGTGGAAGATCTGTGCTTTGAAATCTTTTCTCATTCCCTTCAGTTATGCTATGGATCTCAGCATGGGTTGCAGTTGGTGGAACTTCCATCTGAGGGATTCAGGTAGATCCTTTTCTAGGTCCAACCGAAGCTTGAGATTCTTCCTTTCGGATGATGTCATCTATGAAAGTTCTTCTTCCAGGGAGCACCAAGCCCGAGGGTTTGGTAATTTTTGGTGGGGGTTTTGGTTTTTCAATATCTTTCTTCTTAGTCATACACAGTTCACACAAAAAAATAAAATCAAGAAATAAAAACACATATGCAACCTCTTACTGCGTCAGCTAGAGGTAGGCATTGGCATAAGCATCTTACTTATTGTCTGCGTAGGTTATTACCTTCCGTCTTCAATACCTCGTCCTCTAGAGGCACAATCTATGCTACCTTTGACATTCTTCCTTGGCAACGGTGCCAAAATGTTGGGCTCTAAAGATGTCTAAAAACAACCTTAGTTTAACATTAATTTATCAACCCGAGGATTCATCTTTTATCTCAAAGAATATCGGCAAAGTCTATGCAGATATATCGTAGAGCCTAAAATCATGTAGTGAAAGCAAATCTAATTTTATCAACAATCAAGTTCCACGAACATTCATCAAAGATTCTAAGAATTGAAATCTAAAGTTGTGCAATGGAAAGGAACTAATTAGTCTATTGAATTCATTTTAAGAGCAGTAATTGAATCTAAATAAAGACTTGCAGAAATGACTATTATTATGAATCCAATTGTTGGAATGAAAAAGGCGAATTACTCTATCTATGGAAAGAACCAAAGACTATAATCTAATCGAAAAGAGACAACAATCGTATTTCTATTGAAAGGAACAACAACTATATTCTAATGGAAAGGAACAGCAAATATATTCTAATGGAAAGGAACAACAAATGTAAACTAAGTAAAAGGAACAACAAATGTAAACTAAGTAAATGTGAACTTATGAGGAACTATCACACATCAAATCTCAGTAATGGGAATTGGAGCAGCAATCATCTAATGCTTAAGGAAATATCCATCTCTTGCAATTGACATAAAATCATCAACACACTAATGCATTCATTTAACTTCTATTGAACTGATACAATTATAGGTCAAACGGTATCTCCTTCAGACTGGGCCCTTGGTCCTTAGAAGCACTGTTATTTGAAATTCAATATATATAAATGGTAAAACTGCTCAACACTTTTATTAATTTCATAGCTGGTACAACATTTTACAAAAACTGCTAACGCATAGCAATTCTAAGTTCTGAGTTCTTGGATGCAATTCTTCTATATCTTTCCAATATCTATTTATCCCTTATATATTACAATAATCTGAGTAAATTAAGTTATCTTGAGGATCGAGAGATCCTCAATATTGCTTTACTATTATAAAGTTACAATATAAGAAATTCGATCATCTTCAAAACTGCCTTGCGCCATAAAGTCTTCAACCTTCAATAGCTTGTGTATCTTCAATATTTCCTTTGCTATGTTGGGTTTGACAATATTTAACCAATCCTGTAATAAAACTAGAAAATTCCAATCATATTTTAGGATATATGTGATCTAACTTCAACAATAATGCTAAAGAGTATATTATTCATTTTCTATTCTATTTGCTCCTAACTAATCGAAAAGTCAATCAAGATGATATCATGAAATGTGGGAAAAAGGAAGATATTTATACCTTTTTCATAACCTAACATACCCCCCAGCTTACCTACTTGCATGTCCTCATGCAAGCTAAGATCTTACATGTAAAGTAGTAATGTTGTAAGGTGGAAAGGTTGGTTCACCAGGCCTTCTTAACCCATTACTTCTTTTGAGTTCTCCAAAAGCAGCATCCTCCCTTTTCTTGTTAATTTGATAATCTTTTTGGTAACTTTCTGGAGGGAACCAGATGACAGGGGGATTATATATGCACCCAATCCAAGTAGGCCCTTCCTCTTGGAGAAATCTAGAATACCTCTCTATTATGTAGGTAGATGCAAAGAAATTCCTATACCCAAAAGGTTCCCTACTCTTTACTTCACTAGAGCATGCATCCCATCTCAGTTTAGAAGCAGCAAGAGATTCCTCCTTAAGCTCCCTAAAATGAGTGACACCTGCACGTATAACCTGTAGATGGATACGGGCTAAGGATTCTACAACCCCCACTCTTTTCATAAAGGTTTTATGTCACATAATGGTTGGAAAGGACTTTGGAGGTTCTCCCCTAACCCAGAGATCTAGCCCAACTTCCCTCTTTAGGAAGGTTTTATGAGCTTTACCCCATCTGACTTGGTTCTAAGTAAATGACAGAAATTCCTAAAACTGTATGTCACTTATGAATGGGCCAGGGTTATCTTCCCTCTTTTCTTCCAAAATGAAATTATGAAAGTACAATTCACACAAAAAGTATTGTACCTTTTCGTCCTGCTCTTTGAAACATCAAATAAACTCAAGTACAGTGCAAAATGAAATAGGTTTATCTTCTTTGATGGCCTTCACTCTTAATAAAAGATATCGTTCCAGCAAGAATAAAGTGTAATTGGTGGCAGGGGATCTGCAATTAATAGCATCAGAGTAGACATCACAAATTTCTTTGATTTGCTCCAAAGCTTTTTCTAATTGGTTTTGCACTTTTTTTATCCTCCCTTAGGCTCTGGTCAGCGCAGCATAGGTCTCACTCTTTGTTTTTGTCATGTCCTTTAGTTGTTTAACAATCTTTTGATGTTCAGCCCTAGTGACCATCTCATCTTGGTGTTGAGCCAATGTGTTACACATCAACATTACTCACTTTGATAAGTGTCGCAAGTGTCGCATGTTGCTCACAAGTGTCGCAAGTGTCAAGCAAAGCATACTGTCATGATGAAGACACTAAGGAGACACTTAAAATTCCTCAAACACTTGATTTGCAAGAAGAGGAATGGCTAACTGAAGTTAAGAACCTATTGTCACCTGAAAGAAGCATTCAATCTAAGGTTTTAGGAGAGAGCGCTCCCCTATATCACTCTTAGGAGCGCTGACACTCCCCTATAAAGTACTAGGGAGCGTTATAACACCAAACAACCCTTCTGAGGGATCGCTATGGATTTTTGGAGCACTGGCACCCCCATAAAGCCTACTAGGGAGTGCTATAGCGCTCTGATGGCCTTTTTGAGGGAGCGCTACCTATTATGGGCAGCAGTTGATCTGTTGAGGAGAATAAGGGGAAGATCTTTCAATCTTGGAAGGTAGTTGCATTCGAATTCCTAGTTCAACCATGATCTTAGGGAAGATCCCTGACTCAAGGAGGAAAATCCTCAACTTACCCTAAAGATACCTCAAGAGGTTAGGCCTCTCTAAACCTATATAATCAGGCTCTATCATGGTGAAAAAAGGAAGGAAGAATTAGAAGCATGAAACCTATGATCTTATAGGAAACATACAATGAACTGGAGGAAAGTAATCAGTAAAGTTGTTGTTGTCTAGATCTTTGATCTTTTGAGCAAGGGTTAGACAAAGGGGACTTGATGAAGCTATCGCATTTGCATCTACGGTTGTAAATTACTTTTGTCATTGTTCTCATTAATATGACATGCTTGGCCTGTTTCTTTCTAGTTTGTGTTTAATCTCACATCAACTTGTCTCTGATAGATAGATCTATTTCAAGCTAATATCAATAGAGTAGGAAGTGGTTGTACTATTGTTTGTCTACAGGGTTCATCGAGGAGCGAAAGATTGAAGATCAACTCGGAGCGTGCAGGGACAAACGCTGATAAAAGGTACTTCTTTTCTCCTTCCTCCTCATACATTAGTTTGTATAGATCTAAAAGGAATTCAGTGTCCACATTAAGCATTTTCTGTCTTAAGAGTTAAGATTCTAGCTCTCAAGAGGAGATCTACCTGTCCGCAGGGAGATTTTCCTTCAACAGAAACTGGCGACTCCGCTGGGGAGAGTCAAATCGAAAATTTTGGTTTTGATTTTTCCTCATAGACCTTGTCTTACCCTTTGATTGTTTTCAGACCTGTTTCACTCTTTTTTTCTTGATTTCATGTGCTGATTGACTCCTTACCTCATCACACTCAGCTTGATTGCCAAAATTCGACTGAAATTTTGGATTTTTTGACATTTTCATGAGATTTTTAAACCTGGCACTCTTGTGGCTTTGTTAACAGAGTGCCAGCACTCCCAGGATATGTTAGATAGAGCGCTATAATGCTTCGTGCCCCTTACACTAGAGCGCCAGCCCTCTTTTGGCAAAAAACCCTTGCAGAATTGCCTTTTTTAGGGTCCAGTCTCTGTGTTTCACTTGTTGAGCCTCTCTGCGAGTCAATGCTTCTTCCCACTCAACTTTGACATCCTTCCTACTGAGGAACAAATACCTTTCTATTTAGATTTTGTAACCTTCTTCATTATTTTTGAGTTTTTCTGCTGTTGGGAGTTTGAAACCAATGCACTGTTTTTCTCTCCTTTTTGACTAAGCGAGAAACTCTAGTGAAGGACATCAAAAGTCTACGAATATCTTCATTTGGATTTTGTTAAGTTCATTGTTCTTCAATCTCTCTTTTGTGTGAAATTCTTGTTTTTCTTTGTTTTCTTTTTTTTTCTTCTTGTTTTCAACCACAACAAGAGGGTGTATTGTTTGTACGCAACCTGCTTATGCTTGTCTGAGTTTCCTTGATCCAAAAGGTTAATTAGCAGGAGAAGTGTTGTTTTGAATTATTCATTATTCACACACAAACAATAAAGAGACATCTTCATGATTGATTTTCATATTAGAAGACATTTCCAAAGAGTTTTAGCACCACATTGGATTTGATTAAAAAACAATTTGTTTGAGGACATTCCTTATTAGTGCTTGTTAGTGAAAATAACTCTCTCTCTCTCCCTTAGATAGACATTAATCGAAAAATAAATGACTTCTTATCATCTTTGATGCATTCTCTGGGGATTGAGTCATCATTTCATCCGTTTCACTTCCATGCACCCCTTTTGAGTAAAGAACAGCTATAAAATGAATGCTAATTAAAAACTATCTAGAACATTTTCTTTTCTATGATCCTCCACCAACAGTAGACTAGGATTAGTACTTTGGATTAGGCTGTGAGAATAACTCTCCAAAGTTTCCAAAACAAACATTAGCATCCTGAGCTAGGGAGAGTCAAATCCAATTTTCGTACAAGTCTGCCTAGGATCCCCCTCTCACACAGGGGTTATGCACAAGGTCACACTCGGGAAAGCTACGGAGATTATCGCTCTGTGGTTTGATTGATTGTAGTAGTCAGATCATATTATGGGGATCGCTTAAAGGTATACCCACAATGTTGAGTGAAATCCTTTCAAGTTGATTTCAGGCTAGATACCCTGCCCATACGTTTGGACTGGACTGTCGACTGTACCCACCCAGGGGCTGACTGCGAATTGGTAACCTTAGTGGCCATAATCTTTAGGGTCTTACACAAGGTGACAGTGAAGGGAAGTCTCACTGTACCTGGAGAAGACATTGGTCAAACTCACTCGGGCTCCTTGGAGGGTAAATCCACAATTACTGCGTGGAAGCTTGCACCAAGGTGAAATTCCGTTAAGCAGGTTGCCATTGTAACTGTTCCACCATATCCTTACCCCTTCTTGACTTGATCACGTGACGTTGGATTTCATCACCAACTAGTATGGTCATCGAGAGAAATTTTTGTTTACTTCGTTGTGATTCCTAGATTTTATTAGCGTATGCTGCTTCTTTTCAGTAGTTGGCCATAGATTTTTTCCGTCGACTCTTTTTCGCCAACATCGACCCTCCATGCCATTCGTGGAGGCTACGGGGAATTCCTCCAGAAAATATGGAAGAGAATACCCATTTACCCCCTCATTCTATGGAGGAATCTCCTCAACAGAGTGAGGTTCACGACACTATAACCTCCCAAGAAGAAATTCCCACCTCTTTAGAGAATTTTCGAATTTTTTTAGAGTCTTCGGAGGCTTTCCGCATTCCGGAGGGATATGAGAGACGTGTTCTCCAACTAAATTCAGCCGGTGAATTTGTGGTCATCAATCCTTCTGACATTCTGACTGGGCCTCATTCAAACCCTTTAGTCGATGACCCCTTTTGGACCGCAAACATTGTTTGAAGTCCACCGCGCATGGTGCAGGATCTTTATGGAACAGGAATAGGTGCCGACGCACCTATCACCTACACCATACCTTTAAACCATTTTACCAGTACTACCATTTTTTCAGCCACACCGTCCGTTGGTCCGAACACATCGTCTATTGGCCCAAGGTCCACTTTTTCTCTCCAGACAGCTCACTCTACAATGGTCCCTCACGTTCCAACTATTCCCGCCGGTAATGCGGTGGTTAGCCAAGCTGAAATTGGCACACCACTAACACCTAGACCTTCATCATCACTCCCTTTTGGGTACAGAGCACTTAATTCTTCCTCTATCACTACTACCCAAGTTATGTCTGGAAGTTCTACACCTATACAACAACCCGGAGGGACCGGTCTTGGTGGCTTTAATCCATTAAGCAACACCAATCAGCCGTCTACGTCTGGTTCCCAA
Source organism: Picea sitchensis (assembly GCA_010110895.2). NCBI lineage: Eukaryota > Viridiplantae > Streptophyta > Pinopsida > Pinales > Pinaceae > Picea > Picea sitchensis. The sequence continues at coordinate 24,109 of SNQJ01S0087295.1, forward strand.
GTTCTGGGAACTCCGCCTCAAGCTGGGGGGGCATCCTCCCACCAGAGGACAACTTCCATTTGGAGGGCACCCTCATGCTGGGGGGAAACCTCAATCTGAATCCTACCATCAACTGTATGGACAAAATGTGTCTCCCACACCCAATCCGTGGAATATCCCTTTTCCAGGAAACCCACAGTTCTCGGGGGGACACAATCCTCAAGCTCCACAACAACCTCTTCCCCCTCAAGGGACTCATCTATATCCTCCTTATGGACAAATTCCAAATATGGCTTATAATCCTCAAAACCCATCCGGTTATCCTCCGCTCGCACATGTTTCTTGAACCACCTCAAATCCTATGTACCCTGGTCAACACCAACCTTATACAAGAGGGCCCACTGGTTACAATTATCTGCCTAACCCAGTGTATGGTCCTACTAGTGTTCATATGCCACACCAGTATTACCCACAGGTTAATCAACAACTACCTTTCCTAGTGACTCTGGACCTCCTAGACTTGTCTCGGTTAACGAATGATCCTATTTTTCATTCTCCGGTTTGGCCAACTATTCCAGCTAAACTTCCTTCCATTATCCCGAAATTCGACGAAAAGTCTGGAGAAGACCCAAACAACCATGTGATGACTTTTCATTTGTGGTGTTCATCGAACTCCCTCATGGACGATTCTATACGTTTGCGTCTTTTCCAACGAACACTTACGGGTTCTGCAGCAAAATGGTATATTGAACTACCACGTGCTTCTTTTCACGATTTCAACTCTCTTGCCATGTCCTTCCTCACACACTTCCAACTACCCATTTGATACGAGATGGGTACCGAACTATTGACCTCCCTTCGTCAGACAACCTCCGTACATATCTCTGATCATATTCATGAATGGAGATGACGACGAAGGCTAATCAAAGTGGTCATTCCTAACCAATTATTAGCGGAATGGTTCACTAAATCACTGTTACCCCAGATCGCTCGTGATGTTGCTATGGGTGGTGTAGTCACCGAGGAAGAAGCTATTGCTCGAGCTCAGTACTTAGATTTGGTTTATTCACAATCTGGTACTCTGTACGAGTTGATACCAAATGCTACCCATGCCACTAATGATCCATCCAAACCATTGTCTATCTCACATGCGGATGGAGTTATTGGCTCTGTCAAAACCCAATCTACTTCCCAGTCGAATGGAACAACCCAGCAGTCCGCTTCGACGCCTGCTCCCAGTTTGACTGCGCCTTCTTCTACCTCCCCTCAAACTCAGGTCTCTGAGGTGAATACGGTCCAATCGACCCCTTCACAACAATCTGGGGGCAAGAAGAAAGCAAGAAATAAACCCAAGAAAAACAACAACAATGAACAACCAAAAAATCAACCTCAAACCCCTGCTACCGAAAAACAACCACAACGGAAACCAAAATTCCCATGTCTCATTTGTGGCGATGATCACTACACCCGAGGCTGTCCACATCGTGATGAAGTGGCCAAAAGTTTTAAGGGAAATTCACAACCCACTGTGCTTACTCAGCCCTTTCCACAGCAGCAATCTTTGGTTACTCAAACCCCCACTCCAGGGGGCACTTCCAACCAATCCCATGATGATTCCTCGACAAGTGCCCACATTTACATGTTTAACGGGATTAATCTGACCACTTGCACTACGACATATGACACACCAATTAAACTTGATAAGTCGAAGACTACTAATGGTTCCTTACCGAACCCCTTACCATCTTCTGTTAGTCCTTCGTCTGCTAGCCCTCCATCCGGACCGCTGCGGATCGAGAAACCTTCGTTTGACTCCATCTTACGCCCTCCTAAGAGCACTATTTGGAAATCTACCTTTAATCCTAGTTCAGGGTCTGCCCAAAACTACAACATCGTTGAAGATTTGGCTCAAGCACCGTGTGTTATGTCTGCTCTAGAAGTTCTACAACATTGTCCCATTGAATGTAGAACGCTCTTGGCTGCCATCGTCGCTTTCGATCCTGAGTCGTCTAATAGCCTCACGTTTAATCTGGATGATCATCAGCCTCGACTCTCCCACCAACTAGCTTTTCAAATCAATGTTGTTGTTCACAATCAACAAATCCACCGAACTATCTTGGATGAGGGAGCCTCTACTTGTGTCATGTCTTTAGCTTGTTGGAAAGGCTTAAAATCACCTACCCTTAACAAATCCCCTATGATGTTACGCGCTTTCGATGGGTGAGGTTTTCATCCTCGTGGACTTTTACAATCCTTAGTCGTTCAGTTGGGCGGAAAAACTGTCACTGTTGATGTCGAGGTGGTCGACGTCCCCCTCGATTACAACCTACTACTTGGAAGAAGGTGGTTCTACGCTATGAATGTCGTCGCCTCATCGGTGTTTCGATGTGTACAATTCCCCCATCAAGGCAAAATTTTCACTATCAATCAACTAGATTTCTATACACCCAATGCTCGTGCCTCTGTCACCAACAACATTCCTTTTTTGGGAGACCACCTAGTTACATATGAAAGTGTTGGTGTTGGATTGTTAAAATATTCTAGCCTTATGGGTACTTTCCCTACACCACTTCCACCCACCACACATCATATTTCCACCGTCAATATGATTTCAACTATGGCTTATCAATCTTTGGAATCATCTGACCCTTGGATTGTACCTAGTCCTATGGAATTCGATGTGCTCGGTGACACCATGCCACTTAGCCCAGCCGAGGCCACATACATGGCTATTCAATCTTCCTCTCCCTCCCTGGACAACCCCCATCTATTGGCACCTGATGCCTACTCAATGTCGTCATGGTTGTATTCCCTATCGTCTGCAATCGATTACATTTCCCAAATTTTCCCTTCTGACGAATCTATAATGGAAATGCTTAGTATTGACGATGTACCTTGGGATGATAACCATCATCGATCCTCTTTTCTTCCGCCTCTGGAAGAAATTCACCAAGACATACACTCTGTCTTCCCTCCTGACGTTACCGATTCTCCACAATCTCCCATCCTCACACAAGATACTCTTTCTGAGGGGAATATGGGTAATATCTCTACTACGATCGTTATTGATATTTCTATCAAAGAAGGTGTTGTAGAAAACATTAACCTTGGTGCTAACTGCACACCCGAAGAAGTGGTCTCTTACACCGCTCTGTTTAAAGAATTTTGCGATGTCTTCGCTTGGAGCTATGAAGAAATGCCAGGAATCGACCCCTCGATTGTCGTGCATGAAATCAAGACTTACCCAGGTGCAAAACCCGTTCGACAGAAACTTCGCCTGGTTCATCCCAAGAAAATGGCGGCTATAAAGGCAGAAGTTGAGAAACTTTTAAAATCTGGCTTTATCTATCCCATCCCTTTGACTGAATGGGTCTCCAACCTTGTTTCGGTTGCCAAAAAACAAGGGACCATCCGCGTCTGTGTTGACTATCGGGATCTCAATAAGGCTTGTCCAAAGGAAAACTACCCTACGCCCTTCATCGACCAAATCATTGATAATTGCACTGGAAGCGTAATCTTCTCCTTCATGGATGGTTTTTCCGGGTATAACCAGATTGAAATTTTACCTGCTGATCAACATAAGATGGCCTTTATCTTCCCATGGGGAACTTTCGCCTATCGAAAGCTACCTTTTGGTCTCAAAAATGCTGGTGCTACTTTCCAGTGGGCCATGTCGTACGCTTTCCACGATATCAAGCATATTGCAGAACCTTACCTCAACGACTTACTTGCCCACTCATCCAATCGATCAGATCACGTTGATCACTTACAGGCTATTTTTCTTCGATGTCGGTTTTACCGTATCCGCTTGAACCCACATAAGTGTATTTTTGTTGTCGAATCCGGTCGACTCCTCAGTTTTGTTGTCTCTAAATATGGGATTCGAGTGGATCCCTTAAATATCAAGGCTATTCTGGCCTTACCCCCACCTACTAGTTTGACCCAACTCCAAAGTTTGCAAGGAAAAGAAAACTTCCTTCGCCGTTTCATTTGTAACTACGTTGAGATAACTAAAGGATTCATGCGATTGTTGCAGAAAAACACCCCTTTCATCTGGAATGAGATCACTCAAATATCGTTTGACGCTCTCAAGCATGCCTTGACCCACGCACCTTTGTTGCACCCTCCAGAGTATACAAAGGACTACATCCTTTACTTAGCTGCCTCCACTTCCACTATTTCAATGGTGTTAGTTCAAGAGGACCCCAACGATGAGGAACATGTGATCTATTACCTGAGAAAGAGTCTATCTGGACCCGAACTCTAATATTCTCATGTAGATAAACTGGCTCTGGTAGCCGTTATCGCTGTCCAGAGATTTCGCCATTACATCCTACTACGCACCACCACGGTGATTGCGGACTCAAACCCCATGTACCATGTCTTGACACGTCAAGTGCTCAGGGGAAAATACTCTAAATGGATCGTCATCCTTCAGGAATTCGATCTTGAATTTGCGAAATCCAAAGCCAAAAAGTCCCTGGTGTTTTCAAAGCTCATCTGCGACCTCCCCCATGTTGATGAAGATATCAAACCTAGAGATTCTCTCCCTGACGAAACTCTTTTCCTCATCAGCACCTTTGATCCTTGGTACAGAGACAAGCTCCTTTATCTCCAAACCCAACGCTTCCAGCCTAACATTTCCCGTGAAGAGCGTCGACGTATTTGCCACTATTCTCGTCGTTATCTTATCGTCGGTGACACCTTGTATTGTCGTGGTATTTATATTATCCTTTGACGATGTTTGATTCATGCATAGGATGAACGCATTCTGAACGACTGTCACCTTGGAGCCTGTGGCAGTCACCTTTCTAGGATGGCCACAGCCCAAAAAATTCTATGTGCTGGCTATTTTTGGCCCTCAATTTTCAAAGATTGTATTGAGGCAGTCAAAAAATGCCCACCCTACCAAGTTTTTAACAACAAGGCACACACCCACCCTACTATGTTGCACCCCATTATCGCCATCGTATCCTTCGCCAAGTAGGGTATCGATTTTATGCAATGTAATCCTACCTCATCTGGGGGGCATGGTTATATAATCGTCGTCATCGACTACTTTACCAAATGGGCTGAGGCTATGCCTACCTTTCTGAACGATGGGCGTACCGCAGCTCTTTTTGTTTTTAACCACATCATAACTCGTTTTGGTGTACCACGCGCCATTGTCACTGATCACGGTTCACACTTTAAGAACTAGATAATGAGTGAATTGCATGCCAAGTTGGGTTTTCGCCATGAAAACTCATCCCCATACTATCCTCAGGCCAACGGACAAGTTGAAGCCATCAACAAGGTCCTCAAAACCATGATTCAACGCATGGTAGGGGCAAATAAGACATCCTGGCATCTACAAATTTTATCTGCTCTCTGGGCTTACCATACTTCCATGAAAACCGCAACTGGGTTCACTCCTTTCCAGTTAGTGTATGGCATCGAAGCCGTTTTACCAATCGAGTGTGAGATTCCATCTCTGAAACTTAAAGTAGAACTCCTACCCCATACTTCTGTCGAATAAGAATGTTTCTTATATCTGACCAAACTAGACGAAACACATCGTGATGTTGCTCTCATTAACGAGGCACATCAAAAACGAATAAAAAATCAATATGACAAATCCGTCCATCCTAGGACTTTTACAGAAGGAGACTTAGTCCTCGTCTATAACCAGGCTCATGACAAACTAGGGACAGGTAAGTTAGAACCTATGTGGCATGGCCCTTACATTGTGAAATGTGTTCTGCACAGAGGCGCCTACGAGTTAGTCAATTATGATGGAATCTCCCTGGGAGATCCCCAGAACAGGCTTTACCTTAAAAAGTACTATGCCTAGATCACCTAGCATGTGTACTTTGTACATTATTGTATTTTAGTTTGGTGTGTCTGTTTCTTTCGCATGCTTGAGTATTTACCTTTTCCACTCATAACTGTGCCTTGTGTTTTCATGCGTAGATGACGTCTTCCTTTCCTATCTTTGTCGGGTTTGCGGATGGTGCTAGTCGACACACCCAGAACATTGCTTCGACAGCATGGGTCATTTACCAATTTGACGAGGTGGTTAGTTCAGGAGGTATTTGCTTAGGACCAGCGACTAATAACATGGCAGAATATCATGTTGTCATCAGAATTTTGACCCAAGCCTCCTCCCTAGGTATCTCTCATATCATTGTTAACCTAGACTCCCAACTCGTGGTCTATCAAATTAACCATATCTACGTTATTCGTAATCCTATCCTGCTACGTCTCCACCTACAAGTTCGTCGTCTTGAACAAATATTTGATTACATCGAATACAGACATATTCCAAGAGAACTCAACAATGTTTCGGATTTGTTAGCTAATTACATCATGGATCGGTATCTCGCCCATAGATAAGGTTTCATGAAGGAAAACAAATTGTACATCACATGTAAATTAAAACACATCACATTAAAGGCATCATCATGTACAAATTTTTTGGCACTGTAAAAACTCGGAACTGTATATATATACATAGCATGACTGAAAATTTTTTGATTACATCAAAAAAGTATTTGGAAGAGCAAAATTTTGGGTCTTTACACCCATACAACATCGTCTGACAAGTCATGCAAAATATACAATCACCAGAGAGACTCTAATCTCTCTGCACTACATTGTGCTCAGAGTAACATATCACTGCGCACACTACGTGTCTCAGTAGAGAATTAACATTCTCTGACACCCCCACAGTGTGTCTCTGTAGATGTAAAGGAACTTCTCTCCTCCGTAGAGAAGGAATGCCCATCGTGAGACCTTGAAGGTTTCTTTCAACCTCCCGGAGACCTATCACTAGTGCCCCTGGATCTACTGCAACCTAAGCACCCCCACGAGGTCCTGGTATTGGTATCTCAGTCGGGCACACTGCTCCCTTGTCTGCATGTTAAAAACAATACATCCATTAAAAAAACTCTTCTACGTACCCAAAAAATATATATATACGTTAAAAACTTAAAGAAAAAAACTAGACAAGGTGTTTCTTAGTCTCTCACCTGACACATCCCAATCTTCCCCTGCTGGTAGAATCAAATCCATGCTCCCGCAAAAGTCCACATCGACATATGGGAAGTCTTCTATCCAAATATATTGGTGTCTTAGCCAAGCGAAGAAGTCACCAGTGAAACAGAACTCTGACTCTGCCACTAGTCTCAGAGATAAACTAGTCCACCTTTCCATCCGTGGTTCTCCCACTGGTCGTACCGCCAATGCTATCTGAGGTTGCATCTGGGGGATGTGCTCTAAGAAAAATGAGACCAAGAACAAACCATATCCGAATTGTTTCTGCCCCATCCTACACCGCGAAACTTGTTCCTTCACATTTCGAAGAAACCCTGCGCTTCAGTTAAACAGTTTTGGCTCCAAACATTGTACGCCATAAGCTACCTGTGATCTCGACACCAGATGTGCGCTAGTGCTTCCCGTAACACTCGTGATAGCAAACAAAATGGACCGAAGGGGTAACTCTCTGATATCTTTGATGGGGATTCTACCTCCCACCAATATTTCTCCTAGGACACAGTGACATGCCAGATACACACCCACTTTCTCAAGAAACGCCCTCTGTCTGGAAAATGCTATAGGAACCCCTCTTTTCAAGAGGCCAGTCAAGAAATACACATCTTCCAACTCGATGGTGAGAATTTGTGTTCCGATCCGAAACCCCTGCTCTGCAACATCCCACAAGCTGATTATGTGTTCGAGCAGAAGGATCTCTTTCTTCATCTTTTGTAGCTTGAAGAATTTCAGAAGGCCACAATCCCTCAATGCGGCCCACGTACGAGGACTCTGCAAAGCAGCCAAATCATCGAGCTCATGCTCTCGTTCCTTCCACTCGATCATGGTCTTCGCCGAAATCACCTACAAACAAAAAAAAACAAACAAACAATTTCATTATTCAATTTTTCAGCAATTTCTTAAGCAATTTAAAAACTTGAAATCTATTTCCCATACTATTCAAAAAGGACCACGCCCTCTTTTTATCACTCAATAATCATCACGCAGCAATAAAACATTTTAAATTTAAAATAATTTTTATAATGGCTGTGTGGGCATATTTTTGAGTTTTTTGTGGATTTCTTAACAAAAACGACCTATCTACCCAAGTATCAAGGCATTAGCATCTATGACACCACCCTCTAAAAACGTTTTTGTAAAAGAATGTCTTTTCCCCATCGTTTTCAATAGAGGTCAATTTGATATTTTTTGGAGTGACCTAGGGCTTCGTTTTTTAATTTAAATATTGTTGTGAAAGCAAATATTGAACCATGTAATTGAAAGAGGGGGAGATGAAGATCTACCTGGTCCAAACGGCGAGAGAAACGGTCAACCGTAGCTCCGGTATCAAGCAAAACAAGATCCACTTCCAAAATGAGAATCTCCACTGCTACAAATCCTTATGCAAAATGAAATGGTAAATGAAGATTTTTCTTATATTACTATTTATAAATTTCCATTTTTATAAGGTATAGTCATTTTTGGGTTTCTTTGACAATATAATGGCCTCACTAAACCTTTGGATTGCAGTTTCGACACTACAGGTTTCAAAGAAGTTATGATCGTTTGTTTACCTTGTCACATCCACGAGCATAGTCTTAGTTCGTTCTCAAGCTCGAGAATATAAGAACGCACCGGGTAGACTTTTATCTCTTTTTCAGACCCGTATGGACACACGAAAAAGGAACCCCCTGGAGTCATCTTTAAACTCTTTTCATACTCTCTAAATATGAAAAGATCGTCGAGTGATCTTGCTTCCTTTCACACTCGTTAAAAGGTTCGAAAGGGCGTCTTTCGAGTGGTAGTTTATCTCTTTTTCAGCCTCGTGAGACTAACTGTACGAAAAAGGAACTGAGAGAGTTCTCTTTTAAGTGTTTTTCCAGACTCTATAATCATGAAAAACCTTCGAGTTTTTTGTCTTTGGACTCGCTAAAACGAACATGGACAGGCCCGTATGGGACCGAACCCTTACTTCTTCCAGTTCGTTAAACAAAGGAAGAGGAACTTATCGAAGGTGAGTTATATCGAGCATGTGTTACCCTCCTCGAGCTCGTTAAATTAAAAAGAGGTACTCGTCTATCTGGATGGGGGAAAATTTGAAAGAAGCAAGCCAAGCAGTCTCTTGATAACATTACCAAGTAATTCTTAGAGTCGCCCTTGAACATGGCACTTTGTCTTTTGCACGCATTTTAATCCGCTGAACCTTTGCACTGAGCCAATCCTTTGAGTTTCTTTCACTCCTTTGGGTCACTTGACCTAAGTCACAACATCCACTGCATCGTAAATTTTTGGTCCATGTCATGTTTTTGCTGTTGTGCATCAGTGTTCAAGGGAAGTATCTGCCTTGAGAGTCAGCCATCACAAATATCTTGTCTCAATACCCGTGTTAGTCCATGTTCATTTGATCGACCAATTACATCTCTGTGTCTGTTTCATGTCGTTGATGGTGGATACATCAAGGCCCTCCCTCGACGAGTCTATTCCTGTCGACTTCAACACATTATCCAGGAATTAGACTTAGAAACCAGTTAGTACTTTGGGACCTGCATGCCTCAATGGCAGGCCTCCTCACATCCGACAGTGGGTTTACATCACTGACCTCTGATCGGATGATTCCACGGATGTTCGACTCCAGCTCATCCATTCACATTCGTTGGAATGTACTAGGGTACCTTGGGAAT